>CM061042.1:119774198-119965872 GCA_030762985.1 Adelphocoris suturalis
CATGGCGACTGGAGCGCTGGGAATACCACTCGGTGGGTAGTCAGTCGAACTAAAGAGCAAGTCAGGATCTAGATTCTCGTGACTCGACTCAATTTTTCGAGAACAATCAACTACTACAATCTACTACCTATGTTTCTTATCTCGGCTTATCTCGTTGCAATGTTTTATTGAAAGCTTGGCAATGCAATTGCAATGGTGTATTAAAAGCTTGGCGCGCACTAGCGTCTCGCTTGATCCTCAACCTTCTCTACGTTTGTAGTTTCGTTCCCAGGGGCGGGTTCATCGACCGCCCACGGCATCAAAAAGGCTGCTTCGCAAGAAAGGTTATTTGAATTGAGCGACACTCCTGGAGCCCAACACTCCGCAAGAAAGTTCCCACCAGTTAGCAACCCAATCAAAAGTTGGGCCAAGAGGCAATTTCCAGGCAATCAGTATTTACCATAATTGTTGAGAGAAAGTTAAGCTCTCGGCGGCAGAGCGGTAAATGGGGTGGGAGAAAAGCGGCAGGAATTGCCTTCTCCCGAAGCAAACCGATTTCACGAGCCAATGGGGAAAGGGGAAGTTGGTTGAGAATCATTTGCATCGTTTAAATATCCGGTGGATGGTGGAGGGAGGGAGCGAGATCAAAGGATCGGAATGGAAGCTTGCCTTGAGACAACACGGTTCAGATGCTAATCGTGGCTTCAGTGACATGGCTTGGAGTCGATTTCTCGGGTATCTTATCCCTTCGCCCTCGACGGTTGAGAGCAAAGAGGACTTTAAACTAAACAGGGCTGAGGTAGCTTGTAAGATCTTTCGGTCGGTGTCCTAGAAGGGGAATTGAGGTTACGCTCGAGTTCACTGCGAAAACCGTGGGGAGACCAAAGTAAAGGATTTGAATAGCGGCAAAACCGAAACCAGCTGGAAACTTGGGAGTTTAGTTGGATGGCAAGTACTAATCTGATACCGAAGATGTTCTAACCGTTATGTGATTGTTCTTTGTCTGATCTGTTATAGAGTTTAGATGAGAGAAAAGTTCCACTCATGCAAAATCGTATGAGCGAATTTTCGTGAAATAACCGTGTCAAGTACATTGTGCTACTACATGAGCACTTTGAGTGTAGAGAAATTGTCAATACAAATTTAATGGCAAAAAACTGTTTCCAAAATTTGGATTTATAGCATTTTTGCCGTATTTATCGATTTTTAGCAAATATTATTGAAATTTGAGTACATTTTTCTACAACATTTTGTGCATAAATTTTATAATGTTCAAGTTCATTGACAATAACCTTTTTTCTCAGCGATTCTGCTAAGAAATATAAATTTAAGAATTTCTAGCGGTTTTTAGACGTTTGTAGTGATTTTTTGAGTAGATCTTATAAGAAGTTGATCAATTTAATATGTTCCCTTCATAGAGGCAATGCTAATCAGATGAAAACTGTAGATAAGGTAACATAGGCCCGCGCACGATGCGTTTCATGAAACTCTAGTTTAATCGTAAAACCAGGTTTCCTGGAACTTGAAAAAACAGTTTCATTTGACTTCAGTTTAACGTTTCAAGGGGTTAAATTCACCCCACAAACACATTATCACGTTCTCCATTTTTCGTACTTATCACAAACATGGATATATGATGTGGGGTAAATCTTGCTGATTAGCATATCATAAATTTTAGGTAGTAGGTAAGAGGACACACACACACACACACCTAGCTTCTGAGGGACGTCCTGAAAAACGATAAAAAACTACATAAATGCTAGAAACCCAAAGTCATTTTTGACTCACAGAATATTGTTGAGTACGGGTATTTAGGTCATGAAATTGGCAGTGAACAATTTCTTTATATTCAAAGTGCCAAAATTTCAAATCAATATAACATACATTTTACACACACACACACACAGCCAACTCATTCCACCTACAACCAGCCGACTGGCTTCTTCAAATACCCACTCTTTTGGAGCTTTCTGAACAGGTGAACAAGGCTCCTAAATCTGCCACTAGGGTAGGTTGGAGTTATCTCTCCTCTTGTTCCCATGCCAGGAAATCAACACTAAAACATGATGTGATTAAAAAAAAAAAAAATTGGATTTTTTTTTACTTTTTAAAAAATTTGTATTAATGATATTTAAGTAAATGTGGCAGTACGATTTTGTGCATATGATGTTACATGTGTTTAAAATACATAACACGATAATCAACGAAAATTTGCTCACACGATCATGACTGGATCGTTTGATGTCTTAGAATGATTCCTTTGTAACCATCATGACGCACTTACTGCTTAGAAGATCCGGTTGGTTTAACGACTTTGTATAATTTTACTTTCCCCGCTGTTAGTGATATCACGGTGAGAAATTACTATAGCCGAGGTAGAGTAAATCAAAAACAGAAGTCATCTATTGAAGGTGGGGTCAGAAAGTGAAGATCACAAAAACGACGGGAAGTACCGACTCTTTCCCTCAGCTACAACGGCGAAAAAAAAAACCTCGGAAATAAAAGAGCGGAGGACCCTGGCAAGGTTTGCTATAGATGGAGCCCAGGGAGGCGATATTATGACTACATAAACCTGGTTGAGAGAGCCTGGTTTTACTGTTGTGTACCCCCGCACTTAGAAGGTAACTGCTTAGCTCAGACCTGGAGGGGAACACGGAGGGGAAGGGTAGCGCAGGCCCTCCCCACCCCCACCTCCGTCCCTATTACAGCTCTGTACACAGCTTTATGAGCAAACACCCCCGACTGTATAACTGTCTTTTACTACTTTACTGCTGACCTCTGTTTTTCCACCGTGAAGAGCGAGGGCTTTCTTAGGAACGACCCTCAGTTCCCTAATCAAGGGGAACCTTTTTAGCGAATTTTTGTGGAAAATGAAGCTATTGCAATGTCTCCAATTTAAAATTCAAATTTTCAAAAGTTTTCTACATTGGAATCCGTTTGAGGTATTTTGAAACGAATCCTAGCGTTAAACGCTTTTTCATATATATATATATATACTCGCCTGGACCCCCCTAATCTATACTCGGCGCTTCGCGCCTCGCCGGATCTTTTCTCTTTTCTACTGCGTAGAAAACGAGGATAATTTGCTATGCAATTCTTAGCCTGAATCAACTTAGTTTTGGAATGTAGCCAGGTACGTAAGGAGAGGGAAATTGGTAGCTTGAAATGTGAACATTTATCACATAAATCAAGCGCTTTCCAACGAGTGGCGAACGATTTTTGTGCGATGAAAACTGTGGAAGTTTCATTCCCCTAACAACGGCTGGGTTGTACGTGAAAAACACTGAAATTGTGACACAATCTATAGCAACTACTCAACTACTCGGTTGTACGTGAAAATCATCTTTAATTTCGTCCCGGACGTTACATAAGAAATTATTGGGAGACGGCCTAAGAATTTCATAGCAATTAATATATATATATATATATATATATATATATATATATATATATATATATATATATATATATATATATATTATATACCTAGCGGTATAACATGATTGACATTGATAAAATAACTTCCATTTGACTTAGCATATCGGACTACACTATTCATTACATCTTACGCGCAGATCAAGTGAAGACTATCATATTAATGGTAGGTAAATGACAAACAATTGCAACACCACTCTAAGGGCTGCTAAGTAAAATTTATTACCACGCAATCGGGCAGTAGGGTGCGTAATAAAAATGTGGAGGCGAGGCCGAAGGAAGTCAAAATCTTCAAATGAACCGACGCATGCGTACTTCAAAGGTAAACTCGTGATGCCGACAGGTTGTAAACGAATCTAAAGAGATAACGTCAAAGAAGTGTGTACAAATCGTCCAAAATGGTTGATTTAAAATATTACCTCTTCATAAAAGAAGCCATCGCTTGTGTCAACCATCAAACCACGTCATTCGAAGGATAAATACAAGAGATGAATATTGTCAAAGCCGCAACCTGTTTCTCTCACACCTGGAAACTATTTTATTAGCCGCAAATCTGTATATACATACATGAAGTGTGAAGTTATTGACTGGTATATATGTAATAGAGGTGGTTTTCTTGAGGATCAGTCATAAGATTTTGATTTGCCAAATTTTAGGTAAAGTTTAGTACCATTCTCAAGGCATGGAGTACCTAGTATACAGTTCAGTTTTTGTTCAAAAGTAGCACAAACTTATTGGAAATTTGGACAGAGTTGGATATATATATATGCTGTAGGTACTGTAAGCACGAAAGCTTTCTACATACTCTCGTAGAAAGCTAAGTGTAGAAAGCTCTAAAGCTAGCAGTACAGCATATCTAGTATCCAACTTTGTCCAAATTTCTAATATGTTTGTGCTCTTGTGAACAAAAACTGAACTGTATACAACTCCATGCCTTCAGAATGGTACTAAACTTCACTGAAAATTTGGAAAATCAAAATCTTATGACTAATCCTCAAGAAAACCACCTCTACTATATATATATATATATATATATATATATATATATATATATATATATATATATATATATATATATATATATACTATATATACTATATATATATGTATATATATATATATATTCGGTGCTATGCGGCTCACAAGGGGCCGCTAAGTGGTGCAAGGCGGGACGAAACCCAAAAATTTAATGTCCTCCAAAGTTGATGTTCGGCTGTTGATCGCAATAATGATGTCTGTGATAATTTGTCCTATCCACAGAACATAGAAGGTTTGTTACAGCTTGCTTGAGTTCATGTATTAGTACGGCGCAGTCAATCTGCGCAGCTAGAGTGGTTGAGTTCTTGCACTGTGTAGACTTTGAAGAGTTCCAGTGATCCGAGTTCATATGCTGGGTCATGAACTTCTAGCTCCGAAACAAAGGCAGGGTTGTGAACTGAGCATGGAAATGATAACCTTGCTGAGACGTGTAACCTTCCCTCCTTTCATTTCCTTGCTGACTTCTCCTCCGTCAACAAGTGCTTCTGTGCTACTTTTTAAAACACGTCTACTCAGTCTAATCACTAATTTCCGTAATTTCTTCAAGCTTCTTCACTAGTTCTATTTATAATTCGGTATTCATCTTTAAAAGTCTGGTATTCTACCTTTTACCAAAGTAAAGTGAAAAATCTCGATTTTTTAATTTACGAATTGCTCGCGATTCTAAGGGAAATGGGAAGAGAGGGATTTTGGAAGTAGCTCCGAGGACGAGGAGCTACTTCTGAAGGAGAGGGCTATCTTTGAAAATGCGGGATTCTAGAAGTCGTTGATGCCTACACCAACCAAATATTTTAACGCGTTTTCGTGTCAGTCGGAAAGTACATACCTACCTTGCTGACAAAATAGCAGAAGGTTTTGAAGGTACAAGTACTTCAGTCTCAAAACCGGAGACAACGGGAAACTCAGTGCAATGCACCAGGTAAGTACGTAATAAAATCATTGACTGGGATTTGTAGATCATTAGAATGTGGTTAGATTAGATCTGTTGTAGATTTCATTGCACTGAATTTCCCGTTGCGTCCGATTTCGAGGTTGAAGTACCGTCTGCCTTCAAATCCTTCTGCGATCTCGACGTAAAAATGCTTTGCAAATCACAAATATTCATTAACCGTAGGCTGCGACGACTTCTCGAAATCCCGTTCAATGAACTGATAGGTATGTCTACTTTGAAATTCAAGTTTCAAACTCTCATATTCCTTTGATTTTCTGGTCATTAAACCGCTTCATTTAGAGTTGTGGCTGAGATTTCACGTTAGAACTAGTGGCCTGCCCCATCCATTACATGAGTGAATTTTCTGGTACAGTCATAAAATGTTCATCTGAAGGTGAGAAAACGAGATTTGCGGAGGGATTATGCCTGCTGAGCCGTACGGAAATCTCAGAGTATTTCTGGAAGATAGAAAACTAGTAGGGTTAGAAAGAACTCTCATTGAATGGATATGTGTGTGCTATATCAAATTTTTAACTAGCGAACCATATTCTTAGGAATAATTTATACAGGGCTTAAGTAAAATTTTTAGTAAGATATTATATGCTTGAACTTAGCGTATTTATGATATTTTACAAGTTTTTATCAAGGAAAGAGGAGATAGTGAGTGAGGCTGGAGACTGTGTCTGGTAAGAAAGGTTGAGAAGAGGTTGTGTGTGTTTGTACCAATGTATTGTTTGTACCAATATGGTTTGTACCAGTATGTGTTTGTACAAATTGTACCAATGGCGATCTCCCTCTTTTCTCTGCTCGGTATAGGTCCAGGATTTTGGAAGAGATGTGGTTAGCTCAGAGGTGCAACCTCACGGCCGGGGTATGAATTTCTCACTATTTCCTGCCCCAAGTCATTCTCGAAACATGATCGCGAGCATACAAATATGGTCGTGGCAGTCGGGTAGTGGAATTAAGGTGTCGCTTTCTACTGGAATCGTGGTTCCCAATCTGGCAGCGAAATCCGCTACGTAATTCCTCTCTATCGCCACATCACCTGGCATCCATTGTATATTCATGCTGTGCCTGGATATCTTATGGATGTTTAACGATGTGGTAATTAAAGTAGCTGGTAGGTACTCTTGCCTCGGTGAAAATTGTTGAGTCCTAAACATGCAGCTTTTGAATCAGTAAATGGTTTTTAGATTTCCGTTCTGGATTCCCACAGTGATGCCTAGCATTATTGCAAGGAGCTTCGCGCTGCATATTTGAAAGCATTTGGGAACGCTCTTTGAAAATATCACATATCCCTATTCCATCACCTGAAACGGATTTTGCCATCACTGAATATTTTGCAGTGAAAGCCGTATCGTTCATTGATCATCTCTTGGGTTGATTCTCTTGTTTCGATTGCTTTCTTTGTCGTAGTCAGTTCCAAAAGGTTGTACTCTACGACTGTATGAATCATGCTTATTGGTCTGATGTGTGTAGCTGTGCAGAATTCAAAAGTTCACGAACTCTTACAACTTCATGGTAAATGTTCAAAGTAAATTACAAGTTCAAAGTAAATGCAGATACTGCGTCTAGTTCCGTTTCCATATAAAGGTAGGTATTAACATAGGAAGATGGAATATTTTTTTATTGACTAATAGCTGCACCGACTCCACGGTGATAAACTCTAGAAAGCCCCACACTTGAGCTGCATAAGTCAGTATCGGTCTTGGAACTGCATACAATACTTGCAACTTGTATTATATATAGAAGCAAAGAATATTTTGCCACGACTCTTTATAGACCAGCAATATATGTAGGAGGGCCACCTAAAACTGAAATATTAGACCTCTAAATATGTAAAATTGGCAGCGTTTTAATTTTAAATCCATCTAATCCAAAAATGATATTCATGGGCTAGGTTATTCATCTTCATATCGAGGAAATGAAAGAATGACGGACCCCTTTATCCACTTGAGCCTTAGCCACCCTCCCCATTAAAGGATTAGGTTGCAAACGGTTGGAGCTCTGAGAGGGGTCCGAGAGTCGAGTATGAATTGATGGGACAGCCCGTAGGTACTGTTATAAGAGTTAGGCACCTACTATTATAAGAGAATTATAGGAGGGTTTCAGTACTAGCTCTATCGTGGGGGGAGAGATAACCGGACAGTGGCGGAGGCACGCGCCACCGCGGCTTTGGGATTCAAGGAAGCATAACCTATTATCCAATCACTGTGCTGAGGCGCCTGAGGCCTACTCACTGTCTTGTTTACATTTCAGACAACTCACTCCTTCAATTGCTCACGTGAATTGGTCACTTCCTTATGGTCAATTCAACAAAATGAAGAAGAATCGTTTTACAGCCAATTTTCAATCATTTTTCAGCACACAACCGTAGTTAGTAAATCTCAATATTTATGCAAGAAGTATTTATACAGGGTGCCTCACGAGCAGGGACGGAAAAACATTCTTGACAGGGAACGCCAGAAAAGAATCACGCCGTCGCGCTTGTAGGTTGACAAAAATACGAGTATAGATGAAAGAACTTTATACTGTGGGGAAACTGGGATGGTAGGTACCGGTTTTACTAATCTGTCTCGGCCAATTTACTAATCTGTTCGTTTGAATTTTAGGAGGCCCTCAAACTGCCTAGGTGCGTAGGTGGTTACGTGGGTAGTGTCAGAATTTTCGTGGGTAAACTCTGAGATTTCCAGAAGTGCTTGAGGGAAACATCATCAAAGCAGGTTGGCAACGGAGGTGTTGATTCCATGTCGTGCTGTCGTCCATCGTCGCACTTTCGTGAGAAGAAGAGCAGTAGAAACCAAACTTCAGGTTAAATGCAAACTAAAGTTGTTGAGCTTAGCTCCGTCAAGAAACGAGCATGGAAGATAACATCTTTCTTCTTTAAAAATAAAAGGCAGCAGGTAGGGAATACAATTTTTATTGATAGGGATAAGTTTGTGTTCATAAGTTTATTTAACAAGTTACGGTAGGTAGGTACCTACAGTATTTGTCTCTCGTTTCCCGCTTTCGGTAACGGTAACAATACATAATCAAAAGCCATATTGCATAATCAATCTACCTCAACCTACCTACTGTTTCGACGAAGAAAGAAACGAATCGTGTTTTCTTAAATGATTGCAGCCAGTGTTTTTCGATCGAAGTGAATTATTCACTGTTTCACATTTACCAGTTATAGACAAAAAATGTTTAGCAAGGTAATATTTTATTTGTATTTCCATCTTTAATCAAAAATGTACTTTGTTCATTTAATTTCATCGTGAGTATTTATTAAATGTTTTGTTTCTAACGTAAATTGAAAAAATGAGTGTATTATTATTTAATACCTACTCAATACTGTAGGACTCGCTCAATGAAGATTTAAGGTGCAATGCGTTCGGCCTTCTGATTGGTTTGTGGCAGCGGAGAGTGGGGTAAATCTAGCCGGACAAGCACTCTTGACCACATCTGAAAAATTAGATATTTTACCGGATTGCCGCGATTACGTCATCCGTCGGAGCTGTTGTGTTATCTTGTTTTATGGCTGTGTTCGAATGCGAGTCCGAGTCTTTAAGATCCTCGAATTTGGATTTCATTAATAGAAAATACATTTCTCATGAGCTTGTGTATAAATATAACAGTAATGAATTAATAAAACACTCAAATTGAACACAGTTTTATGCAGATGACGCCGAGTTGGGTTAAAAATACCTAGCTGTATGGGTGATATTCTCGAGACTTGGACACTAGCGCATCCTTACATCGAGGCAAGGCGAAATCAAGTTATTTCACATTGTTGTCATGGTGACGAGTAAACATATGCGAAAATGCGCCATTTGTAGGCACAGCTGGACAACAGCATAACATAGTCTCACCTAGTTCCGAGTCAATATTTTCATTATTTGTAATTTGCAAGGTGATAAATTGTATGCAAATTACATCAAGTTATTATCAGGTGTTGACCTCAAACGCTACGAATTCAAGATTCAATCTGTGGGGTAGAGATCCATATGAAATGTGTGTTGGGGAGTTGACATACAAGTGTTCTAGATGATCCAGACGTCAGCCGCAAAGATGTTGTGGATTACCTATCTAGTTTTAGAACTGTTCTTTGAATCAATTGAAACTAAAAATCTTTAGAGTACTGTGAAAGTGGTCTTGTGAAAGGATGTGTTATGAGAGCTCTGTTAGACGGGAATAGTAAGTTGTATCACATGTGGAAAGGTAAGTTAGTACCTACCTACCTAGAGGTAAGGTATACCTACATACTTTCCGTATATTATTACTTGTTCATGTAGGTACTTCAATGATCAAAACGAAAGTAGTGCCTACCTAATTACCTTTTTTGTCCATACAATTTGCGTAACTGCAAAACTCGCACAATAACTGCACTGCCAATGCCGTCTTTATGAAATCTTACCTTCAGAGGAATGCATTTCAAGGTTTTTTCCTTGCAGCTGGTTTTTAATTCATGTTGCATATTCCCTGATTCGATATTTGACAAACTTGCTAATCAGCAGTTGTATTCGTCGGCAAAGCAACGACCCACCTACTTTGTTTAGGCACTTTAAACCAACAGCAGATCTGGTAGGACGTACGTACCTACCTAAGTAGTTTCGTTTCTTGGTGTAGCAACAACCTGCCTTGTTTATTTTGACAAACTATCAAATCTCTCCTTTTATTCATTCAATATAACAAGTAAAGCTTCCTCAGTTTAGCATAGTACTACGAACTTATAATAAAACGCTGATGAAGTTACCTAAGCAATGGCTAGGTACCTACACAGCAGTACAGACACCTGAGGAATTTTCAATAATCTTTTCTTTACTATTTTTCAGGTTAATTATTCTCAAAGCCTAACCGAATGAAGTTCTTTAGTTTTCTGACACTGATTAACTACTATAGTTAGTAGGCTCCTAGTCCAAATAAAAACTCATTCACGTTAGATTGGTATTGTTGACAGCAATCTACAATCAATTATTGCGCTGGCAGGCATGATTATTATAACATTTAGTCGAATTGAAACGTTGTATTGCTACAATACTATACTTTTTCAAAACAAAACTGTTGAAAAATGGCCTTATAACCACGAATTATGTTGACGTGAGACGGCAAACTTCTTGTGAGAAATAGGTTGGTTGAGTAGCGATTCATTGACGTAGGGCGGTATCATGGCCGACTTTGGCTGAAACGCGAACCTACTCCAGGCGTGACGTCACGAGAATATGGGCCATAGGTATGTACCGATTTTGCGATCTCACAAACAACCTACCTTCCTAATGATCCTATTCAATTTGTGTTTTGAGACATTTTTTGATTATAGATTAGCAATTTCCTGCTTGTCGAATGAGTAGATATTTGAGAAGAGATATGACTTTTGCATAACGAAGAGGAAGTATAGAAATACGCCTACTTGTCCTTACGAAACGGACAGATTAACTAAGTTAAGTATGTAAATATTTGTTATGGTACATCAATGCATTTAAATTATTTGAAATGCGCCAACCTACACATTCTTTCGGTTAGAAATAGCTATAATGTTATATTGGGATATGTAGTTGATGAAAGGACCGAATAGTTACCCAACAGTCTCATTTCAAAACGATGTCGCCTTTGCAGTTAATTTAGGTAGGTATATACATAAAAATCTCATGTGTATGCCCTCATGATTTATGAGTTTATTATTCAACATCGTTCATGGAGCTTTGATGTCTGTAAAATGACCGGTAGGAGAAAATTCGGGAGGAAACAGGTCTGTTTGGGGAATGCAATGGTAATAGAAGATACAAACAATGATAACGCAATGATAACACAACTGGATGGTTGTGAACGGCCTGCCGCAATTCCGCACTCCCCTCCACTAATTCCAACCGCAAACGCATTGCCGCTTTTCCGGAATTCCGGATGGATTTGTTCTACGCCATTACAGAAAACATTAATCGGAATTCCTATTAATCACAAAAAGCACACCTTTTTGTGTTATTTAATCAAATAGGTACGCGTTAACTTTCGTTTAAAATAACATTATTCAATTAAATCGTTTTCAAGCGATGACGGCGTTAGGGGTGAACTTTGTAATTGGTTCATCGGATCGAAAAATTGGTTGTGATCCTTTCATCAAATTGTCCCGTTTTACAGCTTTCGGTTCGACCAATAAAAAATTAACGTTTTAACGCTACACAACGTTCCCCAATCAATTATCCCCACGGAGCTTCAATAAAAATCATTCTCAATTCGTTTCATTAACGTGACCGCGGGCGGTGCTTGTTGTCGAATCGCGCAAGGTCACAATACTCAATACTGTAGGACTCGCTCAATGAAGATTTACGCTCCCCATCACGGCGTTTCCACTGCTGGGCGGCAGATGACGCTGGGAATTGAAACAAAGTGGTTGGGAGACCGCGGACTTATCTGACATTACCAGCTATAATCTCCCCCTTCGCGCCCAATTGCTCGTGAGAATCGACCTCCTGAAATGAAAACACGAGTCGGGGTATTCGGCCGTGCGCGACCGGTGTCCCGCGGCGAGGAGGTAAATTGGTGCTGGAATTGGAAAAACGCCGAGGCAATTTGGCTCAATTGAGTTAACAGATGTTACCAGTGGAGGGACACCAACACGGGTAACCAACGATTTCTGCCGATTGAGCTTTATCGGCTGAATTACAACTTTTGTTCTTGACTAGAAAACTGTCTAACCAACAATGAAGAGTTTTTGCTTTCCACGGCGTCCCCCGGGCACCCGTGAACGTAAACCAGGGACAACACCAGGTCTCCAACATATTATCAATTTAAAATTTGGATAGACAGAGAAATAATCCCTTCGGATTGGGACTAGTTGAATGAGAGCAATGAGAGGCAAGGACTCCAATCAAACACGGCTCAAACGAAGTACTGGATACATTGCTTCAATACATTTATGAGGTGTGATGCCAATGTATTAAAAGGTGTGCTGCAGATATCTGGTACCTGTGGCTGCAGATATCTCTCTTCAAAAATTGCCGGGGGCGATTATTTAAAATATTCCCGAAATTATTACCAGATGACCGCCCGAGAAATTCAATAATACATACTGGCCTGGTGAGGTGGGACACCCCCCAGGCCAGATAAGAGTGACATGAATCTATGGATCCGGGTGTATACAACAGGTACCTATGATTTTCCATTTGTGTAATTTTCAGTTACCACTAGCGACTGTTTTTTAAAATGGGTATCAATTTTGGGACATCCACTTCTAATCGGACGTATGCAATGGGTGTACAAAGGAGAAGACTTAAAACCCATTTGAAAAATTTTACCTGGACTCTTTCTAGGTCAGGACAATATCTCAGCACCCAGATCTCCGCTCTGTAAAGAATAGTAGAACGGACATTGGAATTGAACAGAATGATTCCAGTGTTCCACGGGGCCGCTTTGGACTTCACAAATTATGAGATAACTGCGCTTGACACCGTTCTTGCTTTTGAACACATTACTTTTAAATTTTCGCAGAACAAAGATTAGCTGCTAAAGGTTTCACCTGAATAATTTGCTTACTTAACTATCTCAATCGGTCTCCCATCAACATCAAGCACAAGATCCCCATACTTGAACCTCCCACGTTGGAAAACTAGAACTTCATTTTTTTTATAATTAACTGGAGGCTATTAGTTGCAAAATATTCGCTCAGAATTTTAATTTTTTTCTTAAAATCAGGTACTGAATCAGTCAATATCGGTTAATGTCACGAGAATATGGGCTACAGCCCTTATTCTCGTGACGTCACGCTTATAGTTGGTTTGAGTTTCTTACAAGGTCCGCCATGACGTAGTATATGTTACTAGATTGCAACCAGCGATAGCGTGGTTGCAGACAGCGATACCGATCTAGTAGTGTACGAGTTTTAATTTTTACTAGGGACTCACTATAATAGGAAATCAGTGTCCGAAAACTAAAGAACTTCATTCGTTTAGACTGACTATAAATAACCTGAAAAATAATGGAGAAAAATTAATTGAAAATTCCTCAGATTTCTGTACTGCGGTGTAGGTACTACATAGCCATTGCCCTGGCAGTTTCGTCAGCGTTTTAGACATGTTTTTATTAATATAACTGAGGGAGCTTTACTTGTTTTATTGAACGAATGAAAGGATAGATTTTGAAGTTTGTCAAATTAAACTAGGCAGGTTGGTGCTCTACCAAAAAATGAAACTATGAAGGTACGTACAGCCTACCAAATTCGCTGTTGGTAGATTGTTGCTCAGCCAACGAATTTCAACTGCTTATCAACAAGTTGGTCGAATATCCAATCAGTTAATGTGCAACATTTATTATAACCCAGCTGTAGAGAAAAAACCGTAAAATTCGTTCTTCTGAAGGTTGGACTTCATATAGACGGGCGTTGAAAGTCAGTGCGAGTTTTGTAGTTGTACGCAAATTTGTGGGACAAAAAAAAAGTTGATTAAGTAGGTACTTACTTCAATTTTTGTCTATGGAAGTACATGATGAATAACAATTAATTATATACAGAAAGCAGGTAGTGTATACCTACCTACTTATCTAGGTAGGTACTTACCTTTCCAAAGGCAATACCTACCTTATATTCCCATCTGGCAGTGCTCTCATGGCACGTCCTCATGAACACTTTCAAAGGAATCTAAAGATTTTTAGTTTCTTAATTGATTCATTGAATGGTTCTCAAAACTGAATAATCCACAACATTTTCGAAGCTGTGTCTGGAACTTCTAACACTTGTTTGTCAACTTCCCAACACAAATTTCATTGGGATCTCGAACGCACAAAGTTATCTTGCATTCACAACATTTCAGGTCATTACAGCTTGATATAATTCGCATACAATTTATTACCTAGCATAATGAAATATACTGAATGATGAACTAGGTAAATACTGAACCGTATGAAAGCAGGTATGTAGGTGGTGACTCATAATGGCGTTTTTTCGTACAGTTTACTCGTAACCATAACCTCCACCGAATAGTCTCGATAGTATCGATTCGGCTTCCTAACACATCGATGCATTCAGATGCAGTGATAGGAGTCGTTTCAGAGCGCTCTGGGGACCTCCCTCAAAGGCATTTCCTGCTGAGTGGTGAAGTACTGTAATTTATTGTTTCCAGAAATGATAGTGGTGGCGAAGTGCTTTGGTTAGGATAACGGTCTCGTGAGCCGAAGGTCGTGGGTTCGAGACCCGTTGAATGGAGGAATGGTCTTTATTTTTGCTCATACAACTCCCGAAATATACTTCTAAAACATCATTCTGACCTGCATATCCAACTAATCTGCATTTTCACTAAGGGATTGACTAATTGATGTTATGTATTTTTGAGTTTCGAGCATCCAGATCACCAAACTATACACTTCATTCTGATCTACATGTCCAACTAATCTGCATTTCACTAAGGGATTGACTACTTGATGTCATGTATTTTTGAGATGCGAGCTTGCGAGCATCCGGACCACCACATTTTGACCTACATGTCCACTAAACTGCATTTTTACTAAGGGATTGACTACTTGATGTTATGTATTTTTGAGATACGAGCTTGCGAGCATCCAGACCACCAAACTATACACTCCATTCTGATCTACATGTCCAACTAATCTGCATTTTTACTAAGGGATTGACTGCAACTTTTTCGATTTTGGTGCTCAGAAGGTCAGTTGATTTCAAAATGAGCAAATTGGTGTGTTGGGAGGCTGAATCGATACTATCGAGAATGGCAATTCGATGGCAGTAAATAAGTGTGGGGGATCCCTATATTTCAGCTCCACGGAGACGCAAGTATAGTAGGTATTTCCCAGAGAATCAGTCGGTCCTGGCTCAGGGTGTTTGATGAAAGTTGTTGTTGTTGAAGGGGGGGTTATTGTTTGTCCCTCTCAGTTGAAAGTGTGAAGTGATGGCTGCGAGAAAGATGATTTCCCTTTGTTTGAGGAAACAACCGAACTGGGCCGACGGGTGACATCCGGTGCTAAGTGAACGACACCTCCCGTCTGGGGTCTGGCCGGGGCAGACGGAGGAGGAAGTGCGGCGCCTGGGCCTCGGCCTTCCGTCCCCGAGGTTGACCTGGATATGCAGGGCGAGCGGCCGCGTGACGTTGGGCGCTCTCTCACTAGTTAGCGCCTCCGTCCTAAACAAGCAACGGCAGGTTCCAATATATCAGAGAGAAATTCATTCGTAATCTAGGAAAAAGGTGTTGGCGAATAGACTAGAATAGAATAGTTCAACCTGTTGGGGCGAACTTCAGGGGAAAAGGGGGATAAGTGTCATTTTTGCAATTGTCCAGCAACCAAGAGTTGTCAAGACACTGTTTGAAAACACTAGGCACGTCAAACGTTACTTCAATATTTCAAGCCCTAACTTCACAACTATTTAGTGCTAGTCATGAGTAAGTGGATAAATAGTCATGGATATTGAGAAGTGAAGATGAAAAACTGAAAACTATGGTTCAAATTGAAATATTCAACTTAGTAAATTGAGTATTTGAATAAATAAGTTCACTTTCCTATTTTCAACAAAAAGAGAGAAATTGGAATCAACAATGGGACAAGTTTGAGAATTCAAAACTGGAAATCTACAAGGTGATATATCTATTAATTTAAAACATAAATGAAGAATCCTATCATCAGTTCCTTTCGACAGAGTTCTGGTTGCATCCTCCGAAGCCTACGTAATACGTGAAGTGTGAGAAAATTCCAATAAAAAAACTATTAACCAAATGGCATTCCCCCCCACCTGTTTTTTACACGTAAAAAAGTATCGAAAGTATCGATACTTTTGAGTCGATATTAGAGAAGTATCGATAATTTTTTTTTGATAATATTGAGTATCGATACTGCTAGAAAAATATCGGATCGTATCGAGCATCGATACTTAGGTGGTATCGCAACGTCCCTAACTAGGAACAACATTTTTGACACAGGAGAACTGGAACTAGAATGAAAACGGGAAGGTACAACGCGGTTTTCCAGTGAAATGTTACCTCCCCAATGGTTCCTAGTTCTTTGCCGAAGTTTTCTTATTGCCGAACTTCTTTTCTTATTATTCTTATTTCAGTGCCGAACTTCTATTTTTATTACGTTTTTGTTTGGTCGCGCGCCAATGCCTCACCTCGCATGACGTTAAGTAGGTAACAGCACCCCTCCCGTCACTGAAGAGACTGCACTAAACAAATGCCGAATTAGGTTAATGAACTGCAGAAGTGAAGTTTTTTTTTTTTTTTTTTTGAGAATTATTGCCGTGCGCTCTTGCTTCTCTGTTAAGTTCAAATTACATACCTGTCTTCTTTTATAAATATAATTTAAAATCGAATAATCATTTTTCGTTCTTGACCACGTCCCTAGCGGGAACAGTTTTTTTCATTATTACGTTATTTTTATTAACATGTATCATGTTTTAGCCCTGGGGTCCTAGCAAATTTTGCGAGTCAATTTTTTTTCCGCGCACGAAACATATTTATAGTGTTACAGTGATTTCCGCCTACAACCGAGTCGTTGCTAGGGAAATGGTACTTCGTCGTTTTTCATCCCACAAAATTCGTTGACCATTCGTTCGAAAGCTCTCGATTTATCCAACAATATTATGTTAACTACTGCGAAGTGCGTGTCCAACAAACTGAGTTATGAGCATAGTTATATAAATTTATATTATATTATAATATAATGTTATATAATTTATATTATATTATATTTATATTTATAGTTATATAAATTGTTTACACACAGGTGATCATTCTCAATAATTGATATTGTGAACATGATTGCAACCGCTTGTTAATTTCGAATCAATATCGAGGAGAAAACATGATACATGGTTGAAATTTTTGGTTCTAGAACAGAAATAAGTTATAGTTTTTTTTTCCATGGATAATAAGATTTTGTGACTAAAAAACCAAGTACATGGTGATGTGCAGGACTGAAAGACGTGGTCAAAGTCCTGACCACAAAAATGTGGGAATGCAATTTTCCAATATTATTATTGTGCGTCTTCATAGTATAATAACTTTGGAAGAACAAGAGTTGTCAAGACACTGTTTGAAAACACTAGGCACGTCAAACGTTACTTCAATATTTCAAGCCCTAACCTGACAGGCTTAATAAAATTGCATTCCGCCAGAATGCGCTGTTTTTGCAGTTATTCCTCTTCAACATTCACTGCTGACCTTGAAAAAACGCACTTTGCCTTCTTCACGTTTCAGCGTTTAAAATGCGGAAAAAATGCAAGTGTGATAAGGCCTTTACATTAATTTTGAGTAAACATTTAAATGAGAGAGAGTAATCACTAGGTACCTCCGCTCAAATATCTTATTAAATGAGGAACCTGTGAAGTGAAGTGAAATAAAACATATTCATCTTTCTTATCTTTTGGTGGCCTCAAGAGTAGATCTTCCGGTACTGGAGGGTATCATACCTACATTCCAAGAAATTAATATATGTAGGAGGATAGGTACTAGTTGATGGAAGGGTTGTGACAGAAAACTATGGAAATCTCGTCAGATGAGAAGTAAATACATACAAATCTCTACTTCTCAATACGAAACATATAAATCGGGATATCAAACTTGGTTAGGTACCTACCGACCAAGGTATCTATCTAATCTCTTTGGCAACATCGTTTTTCATCCAGCTCTAAAGAATAATTATTTTCTTTAACACTTGAGGTCATTGTCACTTGAATAACATTCAAAATGAGCAAACATATCAAGTTGTAGAGCCGCCCATAAGAGCTTAGTGATCTCTGATTTCTTGTCTACTTTTCCAACTACCTAACGTAATATACTGCTGGCGTTTCATACTTCTTTGATATTAATACGATACGAGGTTGTGTACGGAAAATTTGATATGTTGCGTTTTATTGAAAACGATACCATCACCTACAAACTCGTCAATGGAGAGGACGGTGGATGTTATGTGATTGAACATTCTTTTTCCCGAGTGACTTGTGGCCGTTTTTTAAACAATGTTGAACTTGAATGTTTAAAATCATTAAATATTAGTATATTTTTGATAATTAAAAAGAGGAAATTGAAGGTTTCGTACACTCACAACTTAAATGTAATCATCCGTTAATCCTTAATTCCTCGAGGGTCGGTAATTAGTTAATCAGCTTTGGCCATCAGATCGTCAAGTTTGACGGACGATTTAACAAACGACGGGTGTTGGTGAAAGAAAAATTGCTCTAACGTCTGATTAAGCTCAAACATAATGCCCCGTTAACGGTAATTCTTGATTAACTCAAACGGTGAAACTGGCCCTTAGTGTTTGATATAAAACAAGAAGAACAGGGTGCATCCTATCTCTATTAGGTACCTAATCCTAAGACATAATGTGAACATTGCCCGATTGATCTGGGGGTATTTGACGTCTTCAAGGAAAAGTTATCCCTTAATTCTTTTCCACAATAAGTTCATATTGTACAACCAAGTCCTCAAACCTGTCTGGACATATTGGTGCGCAACTGTAGGGGTGCACTGCACAAAGTAACCGCAACATTATTCAGCGCTTTCAGAATAATGTTCTGCGTACCTGCGTTGATGCATACAGATACTTCAGAAACGACAGATTACACTATGAGTTGAAAGTTGAATCTGTCAATGAGGTTATCCGCAAGCAAGCCCTCAATCACCTTTTGAGGCTCAGAGATCATGTTAACGAGGATGTCGTTCAGCTCCTTGACACCGAAGATCTACTTAGAAGACTTAAAAGAACTAAACCGCATGAACTAAGTGAAATAAAATGAACGTCAAGACTAGTGACTCAATAATCAGAAAAATAAGTCTAAAGTGAAGTATATTAGATCTTAAGAAAATGTATAATAATGTATCACATGAATATTGCTTATAAGTTGTTATTACTTGGCGCAATAAAACTTGTCAAAAAAAAAAAAAAAAAAAAATTCTTTTGAGAAATGTATTATAATACGATCGGTAATTGAAGAAAAATCGCTCAAAGGATCATGCTGCATGACTGCAACTTTTTTTTTTCACACTCGGTCCTATGCACTCTGTGTATAAATACATTGTTGACTGCACAATGCTCACATGATAGGGCAGGATAACACTAACTTCGATAGCGTGATACTCTGCTATGTTCCTGAGTCAGGCAGTCTAATTAGATTGGCTTTAACTGCACCAGCAGTTATCTCTTCATCCAGTAGATGCCCCCCTTCGGCAGCATCTCCATCGCCATCAGCCCTCTCAAACGATCTTCCACGCAATGTCCGTAGGATTCATTGCTCCCAGCTCTCCTGACCCCCACTGTTTTATTTACAGAGCGCGATTTATGGCCGATTTCCCCGAGCAGGGCCAAGAATCGTGTAAACGCCAGTGAATAGTAAACTTTTACATTTACGGTTGTTTTGTTTGGATCCCTTCTGTAGTCAAGCTGATGGAATTCGGAATTGGCGACTTATTTTATCGTTTGGATTTATCGTGAGACTTAGGACTTCATTTCATCAAAGCCAAGTAGTAATTTCAGTCAACTCAGACTAAATTTGAGTTCCTACATCACCATTCATAGGGTTTTATGTTTCCCTCGGTTAAGAAGTATCGAATTTATTATTACAACATCACAAACTTTGAAAAATAACTACTTAACTAACTTTTAAGAGTCGGCAGCTTTTTAACATTTCTGGCTGAATTGGAAATTCGTCCCTTTTTAAAATCTTATCTTACTTTGGCAAATTTTTCAGGAGAGCGTTTTTCGATAAAATGGTCAAAAATATCGATTATAAAAATTTTATAATTACATAAAGTTTTATAGATTTTGAAGTAATAACTATCCCTTTACGCAGTACAATACTTAATTATCGATGTTTAGCTGATTATGATATCGAGAAACTCAAAAAACGAGAAGTAGTTGCGATTAGACAAATTGGACCTTATCTTACAGAGCCCCCTCTGTCATGGCAAATGGACAAGAAGGTCGGGTAAGTTAAGGTTTTAATGATACAAGAAAAAAGAATTTGTTTGAAAAAATAAGACCGTATCGCACTGATGCAGCTCTAAAGACATTGACAACCCAACGGGAGAAAACAATGATGATCGAGAAGTTTTGGTGTACTAAGTGGACTCTGAAGGTGAGGTTTCTGAAGAGGAACACCCCACTCCACCACCACCGAAACGACGCAGTACTTTTTTGGTTTATTATTTTCAATACTAAGCCTTTCTAATCGTTTAGGAAAAAAAAGTATTTTCGCTCAAACTTTGTCACTTTACGTTTCAAGGTGTGTAGAATCCAAAACTGCAATGTCCGTCCGCCGTCCAGGCCATAAGAGGCCTTTAACTTGATCAGAAAAATTCGCCTTTTCCCACATGGACTCCACTTGTGGTCTAGTTGGTCCTAGAACCTAACCAGCCCGATCGCTTCAGATGCATCAATGCTATGAACGGAAAATGGCCCAAAAACGGTTTTTTTTTAAACATGGATATGTCTTTTGGCTGAGGGTCAAGGAATTTTTCGCGACATTTTTTTTTTCCCGACCGACACTTTTTTTTCCCGACCGGCACATTTTCTATTGATTTTCACGTACAACCAAGGCGTTACTAGGGAAGAGTAACTCCCATAGTTTTCATAGTAGGAAAATCGTTCGCCCCTTTTTGGAATGCTCTCATTTTACCACGACGTTTCCTGACCACTAAGCCATTGTAGTGTCAAGGAATGCTGGTTTATTACTCTAAGTTAAAAACTAATATTGTTTTGTAACCATAATGGAATAATCTTGTGAAAAGAAGGCACTACATGGTTGGTATACAATTGAGTAGTAGGTACCAACTGGTGAGCAGTAGGTACTAAACATATCCATGATCTTTTGTTTTTCCCATCAAGGGAGAAATTAAAATGCTAGATTTACACTTTATTTTTGACTCAAGTATTCTTTTTTTTTTTTTTTTTTTTTTCTAAGTACTAATCTCGTATGTACATAGTACATCTTGACGTAAATACAGGTACAAACAAATTTTTTCTCTTGGTCGATTGCAAAGGTTCGTTATTAAAAATTATAAATCAAAATCGGAGACCACTCTCAGTTTGGAGGAGAACGGATTAATAAGAAAATACGTGATAGACACATTATATTATAGAAACCAGTTATCGCTTTAAATAAGTCCCTCTCCGTTTCAATATAGAAAACATTACGAAGACCACCTTCTCGTTGCAGCTACAATAGGTATATAACTATAGTTCTGATTATTTTCAGGTGCCAAAAGAGAATCAAATTACGCCCCCTCCAGTTCCAAGCTCTGTTGTTCCGGCAGTTGGTCTTGTGGAAACGAGCACGATTCAGGTTGGTCGAGAAGGAGAATAGTTAACTTACAAACGAGGATCAATCGACGTCTTGAACACCGACTCGAGGTGCCTATTTCATAAAACAGCAAGTAACAAGTGTAAAACTTAACAAGTATAGGTACCTGTAGTGCACGGAAAACTAGAATAAGTGTTTCACCAAAACAAAGAGTACAAGATGTAGAAAAGTTACACTTGTAGAAGCTAAGTTTACAAGTGTAGCAGAAAAGAAAATGGCGTGTGGGGACAAACATAATGAACAATGTCAAACGGGATGCCGAAATTGAAGTTTAATAAAAACGGTGTTAAGTACACGATAGGAATCACCTCATACATTGGTTTTTTTATTTCTATTGATTTTCACGTACAAACAATGCGTTACTAGCGAAGTGTAACTCCCTTAGTTTTCATAGCAGGAAAATCGTTCGCCACTTTTTGGGATGCTCTCATTTAATCACATCATCTCATGATCCCTAATCCATTGCAGTGTCAAGGACAGCTGATTTATTACGCTAAGTTATAAACTAATATTGCCAAATAACCATAATTAACTAATAATGTAAAAAGAAGGCACTACGTAGGTACTTGGTAGGTATAATTCATAATCTCATCCTCACCTCACCTCTCACCCCATTCTTCCTCCTCATACTGCAACTTCCCATATCCCTAGAACCGGCGTTGGGTAAACCTGGGCGTACTCCCCACTTTTGGTTTATTATTTCCAATAATAAGCCTATGTGATCGTGTAGCAAAAAATTTTTATAACCCCCCCTCAAACTTTGTCACTTTACGTTTCAAGGTACGTAGAATCCAAATTTGAAATGTCCGTCCGCCGTCCGCCGTTCGCCGTTCGCCGTCCGCCGTCCGCCGTCCGGGCCATAAAAGGCCTAAGAATTGACTTAAAAAACCCGTTCTTTCGCACATAGACTCCATTTGGGGTCTAGTTGGTCCTAACGTTAAACCATCCCGATCGCTTTACTCGCAATGATGCTATGGGCCAAAAACGGGCAAAAAAGTGTATTTTTCGACGCGCGCACGCCTGGCACGCTTGGCAGGGGGTCACGGTGGGTGGAGAGGGGGGGTGAGAGCGGGGGGGGGGGGGGTGGAGTGAGAGGAGGCGCCGGCTCCGCGGCTTGTGGTGGGTACGGCGCCGGCGTTCGTTCGAGGCATGAATATGTTTTTTTCAAGGTCATATTTGTGTGTTAATACGAAAGCTTTTCCTACGCATATTTAATAACATATCCTCTCGACTTTTCGTACGTACTTAGATAATGATATTATTAAGGCAATAACTATTTGAATAGATAGGAGCTCAAATCGAGAAATGTTAACATGCGTATATAATTATAGAAGTATAGGTTGTGGCAACTCGAAGTAGGACACGCCGAGGAGTCTGGACGGGCCTTATGACGTACGCTAGCCAACTAAAACTACGATCATACTCAATTGAAAAAATAATAAACCTTTGTGAAATAATTTGCAGCGTTTTTATTGATTTATTTGTTTATTTTTCAGTTTAATGGCGTGCCTTTGAGGCGAGTTTTGAAGAAAAAAAGTGTGTGTGTATGTGCACTGGATATATACGATGTATGTATATATATGTATGTATATTATACTCTAGGATAGGTTCAGAATGCCTCAAAACGGATTTCAATGAAGACATTTTTCGAAACTTTTTATTTTGAAACTGCAATAGCTATTGCAATAGCTTCATTTACTAATAAAATTCGCTAAAATGAACTGGCTCTGTTAATTTGTGACTCTTGAAACACGTTTTCTCATCTCTTATACTCTGGCCTACAGCCTATCTCTCGTTGGACCTGAAGGTTGCGTCAAGTGGAGCAGTGCCTAGTTCTGTTTGAGTAACAATAGCCGTGCAGGGTTGGGGGACACAAAAGAAAGGTCTAGGGGTCGAAACAATTATGGGATAGGAGTTAGGGGTCTGAGTTATTCGCTAACGAAAGGGGAGGAGAGGCAATGATCAGGGCAATGATGGGAGAGATCCACCTCCCCTACATTTCAGTAAGGTCTGCTGATGAAGAGGAGGGAACTGCAGCACATGTTGATTCCCCAAGAGCTGCATCAACCTCTTCTGTCCTGAAAAATTTATTCTCATTGAATGATTTATTTATATTAATCTTAAATTATCAAAGAAATTGCAGGTTGGAACCACGCAAGGATCATACATTACTTACTACAAAAAGACAGATCTAAAGAAGTGTCTGTAAGTTAAAATGTAACATTTTACGGCGTATATGGAAGAAAATCATGGAATGGATTTGCCTTTTGGCTTTTGAATTCATATTTTCATACATTCATATTCATTACCTAATTCATTTCTTGTGGTCAAAATGGTGGGATCGTTGTTTATTATCAAACAAAATTCTTCCAGCATTAAATTTCGAAAGTACATTCTATGTTCTCCTCTGAAATCTATATTGAAATCTCACGTTCCTAATATACGTTCTAAATATACTCACGACGTTTACTTTTACCTACTCAATTATCATTCAATGGGAAATCATCAGAAAATATCCGGTAATTAGGTAAATGTAACTCTGTCGGTTTTTCACCTACAAAAATCGTTATCCTCTCGTTGTAAAGCTCTTATTTGACACGTCATTGTATCTCACGCTGCCATTTTCCCTCTATATACATAAATTTAAATGCTATTTACATTCTTTGGGTTGAAAGAAATCTCACAAAATATGTACGTTGACCCCCAGCCAAAAGACATATTAGTAATGCTTCATTGAGCGCTTATCGTTCACAAAAACTGAATATACTAAATAAAATCACTAATAAAGGGAAAATATGAACTTGAAACGTTCGAACTTATCATACAAAGGTTTAATATTTCTTTAAAAGAGAGCCTTTCTGCGAAGGTTACTGGTCTAAAATATATGTTCACACATCACGAGGAAACGTAATAAGATCGTGCCGTATTAGAAAAGGTTCAGCCTACACTGATGCCTACACTGAATGAATGAATGAATGAATGCCTTTATTTTCCAAACAATTTAGACATTTAACAATACAAAAGGAGTTGACACACAGTTCATACGTTAGGAATACCTTATAATAAACAATATATTAGTAGTGTTGGTTTAACCGCATAAGCTATTAAAGAAGTTACATTTTATTCTAACAAAAGGCTGTTAAGGCATTGATGCCTACACTGTTGATTGATGTTCGCGATGATTGATTTTGATTGTCATATGGTGTGGTTATTCAGTGATTCATGGTGTGCTTCGTGGTGATTGATAGTTGATTTGTAATCCTTCCAAAACTCAGTAAACGGCTGATTTCACAATGATCCGATTGGTTTCATTCGATTCATTAAATTGAGATCTATGTATATCAACAGTATAACAATACTTTCATTCTTGAAGTTTTGGAGATGATATTTCTACACTACGGATATACCCATTAGTATCGACAGAATGTGATGTCAAGGTTCTAGGGTAATACGGTCTTTGATTAATTTTTCACAACCTTTTCTAGTATATTTTTTTGCAAAATAGCTAACTGTTTGTAAAATCGATTTTAATACACTTTTTTTAAAATATAATATTTTTAGTCGCACCTTAACTAGAAGGGAATTAGCGGTATGAAACATGTTGTCCATGATTATGGATGGGCATAAGAGGAGCCATGTTGCCCACCATCACTGAACGGAGTGCCATCATGGACTCCACCAGCAGATTGAAAGGTAAAACCCCGAAAATGAAGAATTCAAACAACGCTAGATACTAGGTGATGTATAGGCTTATCTATTATACAAAAAGGTTTATTATTTCTGTGTGCCTTCAACGCAGATCATTGTTCTACAATTTATTATAAAACACCGTATATAATATATGATCCGAACATGGCGCATCGTGCCTCCCAAAAGAGGGTTTACACCTTTACAGCTCCAGGACCCCGCAACTTTAAGCTTTACAGTAAATGTAAAAGAATAAAAAATAAAAAACAGGTCGATAGTTGAGGATCGAATGTAGGTTCAGAGGCCCCTCAGCTGATCAGTGCGCCTCTGTCCCTCGTAATTGTTTCCGAGGTGTCCCAAAGGAGCTACATCTAAATAGGTGACAGCACCGTGAGTCGATTAGGAAAGAAATTAGCCTCATAGGTTCCGAAGCTTATCTGAGTCCTTCCATACTTTGTAATTCTGTTCGAGATCACCGAGAAGGAGCTACATTTCAGGTTTCAACATCATGAGTTCCCGACGATACAAATTAGTTTCAAAAGCCCCACACCTGATCAGTGTGCACTGATATTGAATTCTTGATATTATGTACAATGATTTGTACATTTCAAATTGCAGATCCGTAGGTTGAAATTAATATGCCTGCGTAAATATAGGCGCCTGCAGAGCGGAAATTAATGCAATTAATTAAAACATTACATTTTACTAGTCCCCCTGGTCTCAGTATGACCTTTATTTAAGTAAGTCGGCATGATCATATGAGCGAATTCCCGTAAATTATTGTACTATATCATGTTAAATTGTTTTTAAAATTTGAGCTCATTGAGTAAAAGAAACTGTTAACTACAAATTTTTAGGCAAAAAAAAAACCGGTCTTAATATTTTTTTTTACAATTCGAAAAAGATTTCAGATTTTTAGCTCATTTTTGAAGTTCTGTCTATTTTTTGGCAAATATAAATGAAATATAAGTGCATGTTTCAACATAAATGTGTGGTTAAATTTTTGATGTTCTATTTCATTGTCGATAAAATTCCTTTGAGTCAAATTCTGTTGAAAAATATAAATTTAACGATTTTGAGCCATTTTTACCCATTTTTAGGGATTTTTTTCTTGTGCATTTTCTGAAATTGGACCAATTCGATGTGTTCAAAAAATTCTGCCTAAAAAACTCATCCTTTCGTTTGGAAATCTTGATTTTTTGGCGCAAGAACGGAATTATAATCCCAATCCTAAGGAGAGTTAACCTCTGGAAGTGTACTTATATGTGTATTGTAGTGTAGATATATCTACACTATATGGGTATGCATATAAATATACGAAAATTCTCTCATATAAGTGTCATTCCAGACAGTAACTCCACTTAGGATTAAGTTAAAAAATTCTGTTCTTGCGCCAAAAAATCAAGCTTTCCGAACGAAATTATGAGCTCGTTGGTCAATACTATTGAGTACATTAAATTCGTAAAATAATGTAATCAAAAATGTAGTTGAAAAAATCACTAAAAATTGCTGAAAGTGGCAAAAAGTTGTTAAGTTTATATTTTCCTGAAAATGTTTAGTCAGAAAAGTGTATCAACCACGAACTAGAACAATATAAAATTTATGAAAAAAGTTATGCATGAAAATTTACTTAAATTTCATTGATAGGTATATAGGTATTGCTGAAAAATCGATAAAAGCTCCCTAAAAAAGGTTAAAACTTCCAAATCTTTTTTGGGCCGTAGAAAATTATTTAGATCGAATTTAGTTGCCATAAAAATGGTTATTAACCATTTCTTTGCGCATTAAGTGCTCAAATTTCAAAAACATTGGAACATAATATAATACTGTTACAGCTAATACCCGAAATCAGTTATTACTAGTTTTAACTAGTCAATCCTAGTTTTCACTCCTTCGTGAAAACTTTAGAAGTCACTAGTTGAAACTGGAAATCCCTGCTGTTTTAATGTAGACAGTTGCCAGGCAAGAGCCAGGAACGGCTACTGCGGCTTCTGAATTCTAATTCGACAGTGGTCAGTATTTCTTATCATTTCAAATAATGTTCCCGATCCGAATTTTCTTCTTGCGAAGAGGTTTTCCTCAAAATCGACGAAGTTCCAGGCGTCCAGCTCTCCCTTCACACAGCTGCAACAAAAGCTTCTACAGGGTCCGGTCAAGGCTTCGTACGATACTCTTGCGAAAAATCGTGCCTAACGAATAGATGCCTTTGCAAGAGAAAAAGTATACTATGCAACTCCAAATGCCACGAAGGCTCAACTTGCTGCAATAAGTAATTTATTAATACTTTAACTTTTTGGTACATTACTACTACATTTGGTAGGTACTAGAAATATACTTCATAAAAAACCTTTCATAAAAACCTTCATACAATTTTTTTTTTTTTTCAGTGTTCCTAGTGTTCACTAGTTCAAACTAGTTGTAACTAACTTTTAAAATCACTTCTTAGTACGGCTTTTCACTAGGTTATTCTAGTTTTGCCTAATAAATTTCAGTCAAAACAAGTTCTTACTGGGGAAAAAAAAAAAAAAAAACAATCAGTGACTTCTAGTTCTAGCGGTGAGGGTCCCAGTAAATTCTTGTTCTAACTAGTCACAACTAGTTCTCACGGAAAGGCATAGTGAGAACTAGGATTGACTAGTTAAAACTAAAAATAATTTATTACGGGTAATAACTGTAACAATACAATAATTCGCTCATACGACCATGGTGCAGTGCTGAAAATTTTTTTAAAGGGACGGAGTACTGGACAGCTGTTTTCGTTTTTGACCCGCAGTGAAACGTTTCAAGCTTCAGAATCACGATATTCACCGAGGTTGATATGTGCGGTGATCAAATAGTGCGGGAATGTGATTATAATTTAGACAGCGAGTTCTGACGAGATGGCCCTGCGGTCTTTGCCAACAGGGACCGCGAGATGGCGTTCAGCGCGAGGGGTCGCATCAAAATTGTATCCGTCACATCAGCAGTCGGAGAAGAACAGGGGTAGTTGGAGGAGGGGGTGGGGGTTGCCTAAACATTTCATTCGGCGACCACTTAGGGTAAATTATATTGATTGAGCGAAACCGGCGGGGCGGGCTTGCTCTCAGAAAACGATCGGGTTTCCTATCGCGCTTTTCGCCCTAAATTATTTACCGGGGCGTTTTCGAACTAATAACCAGGAGAGGCCGCTCTCGTGTTGATTTTGTGTCGGGGGTGAAGTTGATAGCATAATTCCAACCTTCCTCTTTCCCCTCAACCGTTCGCCTTACTGATATTCAGTGTAATGAAGTCCCCCTTTCTCTTATTTTCCAGATGAAATTAAAAATCGTTTGTCGGATCATTTTCGTAATCGTGTGCCTACACCTTTCGGATATGATTGAAAATCGATGCCTGTTACCTTCTAACTTTCTTGACAACTCGAAGGACCACAGAACAGTTGTTACATAATTAATTTACCGATAACTGTTGGTTCATTCGTTTGCTGCTGAATGCAGTTATTTATTGTCATTTTCTGTGAACCGTTAGATGAACAAGATGTCAGGAAATGTCGTGCTGCAAGGTTCCTTAAATAATCTGAACCCGAATCGACACTAATCGTCAAACAACGAATTGTTATTCAGTATTGGATACCTGACTCTTAGGGCCGGTTTCACCAAAGTTTTTAAGCAACGTTTACTCATTAAACCGAAGATCTGTTTTGTCAGTCCTCGAACAAATTGATGATCACATTCACGAGTAGGGATATCGCTAATTACATGGAACGTACAAATACAGTTGTAAAATAGCGTTATAAAATTGCCAACGGCTCATCACGATTTGAAATGACACAATGTGCCTTGATTGTTTCGCAGGCTGTTGTCATTGAAGTAATGGGAGATACAAACATAGAAGTACCTAGTTAAGCAGCTTGACCATAATATATTACGAGACAATTATAGCCTGTTTCCTGCGCTTTTTGAGTCGAACTAACAAAGGACAATGCGAGCCTATTTCCATCACCTGGGGGGAACCCACTGAGTGCTGACTTGCCAAAGTTGCGAATGTTCCCGCTTCACCCCACTGGTCCCGGGTCACCCCAGATCACCCTATAGTGAATGAATGGATGGAAAGCAGAGGCAAATGGTAAGGTTTCATAATTACTTTCATCGTATTGAACTGGCTAGTAAATGGATAAATAACGCACATATTCTCAATATTTTATCAAGAATTCTTAGGATTTAAGGATTAAGGAAGACTTAGCACACACAGAACCAGCTGATCTACCTTGCACACACACAGAACCAGCTGATCTATCTTCATCAAACATCCCCTAGAATCATTAATAAGCTCGTATCCGACCAGGTAGGGTGTCATTGTCCCACCAGGGAAGATTAGGTCGTTTATCCGACTTTTTTCTGGTAACCTTTCATCCGGGGGGAACGTTTTGTTTTGAATATAATAAAATAATGCAAGAGCATACCTAACGAAGCAACCTCGAATGAGTAATTGCAGATAGCGACGGGAAGTGAAAATTAATGCGGTACCAACTGAGGGGTCAACTAGGTGACGAACGGCCCGGCTCGAATGCGGGCGCGAAGAGGTTAAAACCAGAAGTAAATGCACTGTAGATGTTAATTTTTCGGGCTCCCAGGAATCCCTCGTTACAATGGTGTTGAAACCCCTTTAGGATTATTGGACAATACAACTGGAAGGACCGCATCGGACAAGTAATCGGGATTAATTCATTAAGAGCTCCGCTGGGTTATCCCGCTGTGAAAGCCTCTAACTCTTTGGTCCTTCTCGAGGAAAGATTAATTATAGAGCGGGAAAGAGGATGTCCTAATTGCGGTCAAGTCCGCTTTCCCGGACCGGCCCCTGAAGGGAAACCCCAATCAAAGGGCACCGCAATGGAATCTTCAGCCCTTTCCACGATTAAAAGCTCAGCTTTCCAGGAGAATACTTTGGCTCATTTGGCCCTTCGCTCCAATTTCTCGCGACCCCCTCAAGTTGAATTGGTCAATTAGGTGGCATCGGAGGGGCCACTTTGACTTTGATGTGGCATCTGTCCGCCCTCATAAAAGGGTCGTTTTATCAGTTGGGAAATAGAATTATTTCAAGGATGATTGAAATCTCCAGGCTGCCGCGAAGAATGACATCTCGCTGGCTATTTTCTCTGGCATATACGGTAATATGCATAATTTCTTTTCCAATTTGGATTGTTACCCAATCGTCAGTGCCCTTCAAGTAACATGTTTCGCCAAATCCAGCGTTAAATGCTATGATATTTTAGTAATATTTTGAAGAAAACAAAAAAATCCGGTGATGCAGCATGACCATTCAATTCAATTCAATTCGATTCGATTGTGGGAGCCCGATCTAATTGGGAGGACCAGTGACTTACGTCTAAGCCTAAAAAGGCCCACGCCCTATCTTCCTATAGCATGACCATAACCATTTGAGCAAAACTTAGTTTTTTTTCGTTGTATATATATATATATATATATATATATATATATATATATATATATATATATATATATATATATATTTCAATGTTAATTATTCAATTATATCAAAAACATTGTCTAGACAATAATCTGGAATCAAACCAATCGAAGGATTTGAAAAAAAAATTTCTGGGTACCGCAATTCCTACTGGTTAATGAACCGAAATTTCTCAACCGAATTCTACACAATATTTTTGCCATGAGCGCATAAGTAGTTACAATAATTGAACCGATACTGGGTAACCAGCTCAATAGCCTCTGCGATGATGAACATTCGATATACAGTCAGTAAGGAGCTTTATTCTCCCATTTTCTATTATCTGAATGTTTGACCAGTGAAGTTTTTCACCTGACACCACGGTTTATTATGGAAGATACTCGTAATATTTGAAATATAAGCTTTTCTTGGCTCTTCGTAATAAGAGAAATTCTAATGTCGAAAATTTCATTTTTAACTCAAATAATACATTGATGGTAGATAAAGGAATGCACCTACTAAATATGAAGGTGTGTTATTTACATACAAATTATTCCAGCAATCGCAAACAACAACTATCGCAACCAAAGAAGTACTTCGGTAAACTATGGGCAGGTGCCTACTAGTTCTTTTGGTTGATTTTTGTTTTGATACGGTTTTCCAACTTTGTCAAACAATCCATCAATACATCATGAATCATAAAATACTTTTTCTGTAACGCCTCCTCCAATATGATAGTGTCTAACTATAGCGAGCAAAGAATCATTCAATCAAGGTGACCCAAACGGAAAAAACCGACGCAACAGATCTTGTCCATTTTTCACTCTCGCGTCCTCCCTGAAAAGACCAAGACCGTAGTGGCAGGTCAAACAAAAGCTCTGGTCAGAGAGCAGGGTCACAGTCATAAATTCAGTAAGAGAGCAGCTTTTTTGTCTTCCATCCTCCCTTCAGAGCTACCCCCCTTTTTTGTATGATTTATGCCTGTGGGAAAATAGCAACCTGGCGACGGAAGCGCGTCCTTGCGGACAAGTCGGTAATTGAATGCGGGGTAATGATGATGACGGCGATGACACGCGATTAGCCTTCACGCTATGGGGTGACCGTTATCGGGCATCAAGGACGATGTTACCCTCTCTCAAAAACAGTGAAATCTCCCACTCGTTGAAATTATAAGGTATTTCCTACCATCCTATTCAGGACATTGTCGTAGTGGGTACTCGTTCTACGAAAATAGTATTACTGTGCAAATCTCAGGTGTTTCTCTCCCGGTCTTCAGGTCAACAGGACTTGACTTCTATTAAAATTTTGTGATTTTTAAAGAAGCCTCATAATAGAGGAAACAGATAATGTAGAAGCTAACATAATAATAACATAATATTATAGATATCGAAAAAGACCAGGATCCTGAATCTGATGATTCTTCTTTATATGTTGGAGGAATTGGGGAAATTAGCACGAATTTAGACAGTGAAAGAGATTGGTATGAAATGGTTCAAATAGAAGGAAAATCAGTGAAATGCAAAATTGGCTTGGTTACTCACTGTAATATATTAACAAAGTATACTTTCTAGCCCTCCTGAAATTGAGAAATACCCCTATTGACCGTCGAATACCATCTCCAGCAGAGTTACTACAACAGAAATATCCGAGGACTGTTACCTGAACCGCTATGTGCTGCAACAGCAATAGGTCAACGAGTGGCAGGGGTTCTGCGTGAAAAGCAGCTGAATCAGAAAGCATATTACGACAACTGCAACAAACACCTTCCGCAGCTTTGCCCATCAGATACGAAAGTATTTGTTGGCAACCACAAAATCACAACAAAAGTGGTACCAGCAATAGATCTGGATAAAGCAGATCGATCTTGATCACAATAAATTGGTGCATTTGTCGCCGATTCCTTTCTACAATTCTCTTACAGGTTGTTGCTGCTTTGTACGAGTTCTTTCTCCGAGCCTCGGTCAGGAATGTACACCTCTAGATCCGCACAAAGTACTGCGTGAGAAGAGAACTAGCCAGCTTGATGATTATGTTTAAACAACTTTTCAATGTTTATTCTAAGTGACGGGGATGTCGTAGTTGGTACTCGTTTCACTAGAATATTATTACTGTACGAATGTCAGGTGATTCTCTCCCGGTCTAGAAGTCAACACTACTTGACTTATATTCCAACTAGCCGGTTACCCCTGCGTTGAACGGACCCACCAAAAAATTAAGCTTTTCATACGAAAGGGTGAGTTCGATGGCCAGCACTTTTGGATCACATTTGGTCAAATTTCAAAAAATGTGCTGAAAAAAATCACTAAAAAGGCTAAAAATTGTTAAATTCATAATTTTTAGCCGAATATTGCTCAATTATAGTTTATCAAATATCCAACAGAACAATTAAAAACGTATGCACAAAATTATACTGACAATTTGTAGATGAAAATTTATATATGTGTCATTGCAGACGATAATTCTCCATAAAATTGAAATGTAAATTCAGTTTCCGTTCTTGCGGCAAGAAAATCAAGCTTTCCACACGAAAGGATGAGTTTGTTGGGCAGCGCGTTTTGGGCACATTAAATTGGTTGAATTTCAAAAAATGTGCTAAAAAAAATCACTAAAAATGGCTAAAATGGCTAAAAATTGTCAAATTTATAATTTGTAGCCGAATATTGCTCAAATAAGGTTTATAAAATTTCTAATAGAACAATTAAAAATGTATGTACAAAATTATACTGAAAATTGTATATGAATTCGTATATGTGTATATACGTATATGTGTGATGTATATATACTCGTATGTCATTCCAGACGATAATTCTCCTTAGGATTGAGATAAAATTCGGTTTCCGTTCTTGCGCCAAAAAAATCGAGCTTTACATACGAAAGGATGAGTTCGTTGGCCAGCACTTTCTGGGCACATTAAATTGGTTAAATTTCAAAAAATGTGCTGAAAAAATCACTAAAAATGGCTAAAAACTGCTAACAATGGTTAAATTCATAATTTTTAGCTGAATATTGCTCAAATAAGTCTATAAAATATCTAATAGAACAATTAAAAAAAAAATACTGAATCAATCCTTTTAGAAAAATATAGTAGGACAAGAGTATTATTTTATCAAAATTCCTTTATTTTCCCCAATAAATTACAAATATAAAGTTTCACAGTTTAAAATTGGACGTCTGAGGGGGGGAAAAACAGCAATGGTGGAATGATGTGTTCATTTTAGGGACACATACGGAACTTCTTGACTAAGGTACACAATTGTTCCATATGTGTCCCACTTTTACCAATTCCACATTTCTCATGTACCTACGCACAGTAGAAAGTTAATCCATCATGAAACCATGTAACTGGGTGCAATCCACTGTACACGTTTCATATTATTTATATATTATACAACTTGACAAGAGTATTATTTTTTTCTCAAAATTCCAACATTTTTCCCGATAAAATACAAATATAAAGTTTCACAATTTAAAATTGGATGTCTGGGGAAAAAAACAGCAATGGTGGTGAGTTTAGGGGCATATACGGAACTTCTTGACTGAGGTACATAATTGTTCCATATGTGTCCCACTTTTACCAATTCCATATTTCTCATGTTCCTACCTACGCGCAGTGGAATGTTAATTCATCATCAAACCATGTTATAGTGGACCACCATTGGGTACAATCCACTGTACACGTTTCATATTATTTATATATTACACAGCTAATCACAACTGTAATGTACTTATGTACAATCAAGTTTTCAATCATTAAAAAAATCAAAAATTTGAGAAACATATTTTTTGTTGGAAATTAGATGCAGAACCCGTAGTTGAAGTAGTGCGCACCCTATCTGATACACCCTACATGGCTCTCGACTGACAGAGCTACGCAAGGCTAGTTTGAATCGATATGTTCGTAATCGATTTCCACCTTCCCAGTACGTGCTCGGGAGGGGGAAAAGTTTCAAACATGCAATTAGCAGGAGTCGAATTTGATAACTACCTAGTTGATAATTTAATAAATAAATGTTAAAATTAGTTGAAGCATATATATGACATATTGGTAGGCATAATAAGTTACCTATTTTTATTCATCATCTGAGCCAGAATTCTTGTAACCATCTAGATTTGGTGATTTCTGACTTATTCGCAGAAACACAGATGGAATCGTAAGCAGAATTGTGAAATTATCACTAGACAATTTGATATTCAATTCATAAAAAATAAATAAAAACACGAAGTAAGGAGCGAAATAGGTCCAATTCGATAAAAAGAACCGTTATAGCTCTGCGTGATCCAGATTTTTCGAGAGGCCCCAAAACGTTCGTCATCCAACGAACAACGTTCTACGCGACCCCCTCACACAGCTGTAAACCCGGTAGGTTATAAATTCGCCATTTCGGCACATTTTGATCCTCGTCAAGACCACAAAATTCCCAGTGGGTCTACATAGGGAAAAAATACCCATAAACTTAGGATTTTGTTCAGCTACACGATCTAAAAATCGTGATTCATGAATAAATTACGGGAGGACAATGACTAAAATGACCCAGACAGGTGCGGAGTGGCGTCAGTTGGTAGGTACTGGGTTTATGGTCGGTAAATTCTTTTATGTGCATAGAAACTAGTTCAGTCAATTGATGGAATATGCTTGCCTACTTGTGAAATTCTTTTTTATTAGTATGAAGGGTAAGATTTTCTAAAGCGGATGTAGCCAGGCAACGGGGGTGTTCGAATAAAATAAATTGAAGTGCACCTTACCTTCAGAACGGTGACATGTTGCGCCAGAATTTTCGCTCGAATTCACCTGAAGAATATTACAAAAACATTAAAGCTGGCTCCTCAAGGACTCCAAACACTGAATAGACGAAAAACCAATGCAAAAATCAAGAAAATCAACGGAATACGTGGCGCCATATTGGACTTAGAGCGAAACGGGATGAGGTCGACACTTAGAAAAATTCGAGGTGACCGACTCATTGGGAGAAGTGTAATATCGGAAATTTCTCACTTACCGAGCCGTTTAATCCATTCTGAACGATAGTTTCGTCGTCCATCGATGCAGGAATGTTGCAGGGGTCGAACGGATTCACTCGTAGAACGAAAAAATGTGATCACAAGCGGAAATCTAATGGAGAAATGAACGGGTTTTCAACGGAGAACGGAGTTGGGAGATAGAATCCGTGCCCGTGGTGAAGGAGGGCCACGCTCAGAATCTAAGTCCAAAATGGCGTAGTGCGCATGCGCGTGGAGTTAGTGCATTGGCCTCTTTTGTTCGCGGTCCCTTCTCTCTGACGCTATGTTCTGCCTCTTTCTCAACTCGACTCTTCTCAACTCCCCGAGCCGACACTTGGAGATTTTTTCTCGGAGGTCTGCAGGCTCGAGCCATCTGCCGTCATCGGCCAAGTGTCGCTTTCTAGCACCGAGTAACTTTTCCACGCCGCTCGATAAACTTTCGATTTTTTTCTACCGCTACTTAGGACGTCATTCCGCTTAACGTTGTTTTCCTAATGCCTCTTTCTCAATCGATTTACCCACCTAGCCGAAGGTAGTTGCGTTTATATAATTTATTTGATGGGGTAGGCCTAATAAAATATTAATCGATAATGGTCTATTACCAACTTCGAAAACATGTCAGCATCCCCTACCTACTACCATCCCACCGAAAGATATTTACCTAACTATTAATAAATTCTACCTACACACCTATGAAGCTGAGGTATTATGAAAATTCTTGCGAATTTCCACAATTTAGGTAGGTACCTAGGTATTACAAGACTCGTGATTTTTCAAATTACTTTTAGCTACCTACCTACGTTGAATTTTTAATTTTTTAGAAATTTGATCACTTTTTAAAGTTGTACAATTAATACCTACATAGGTATATACACCATTCAAATCGAATAAAAATTGCAAAAAATCAGATACCTAAATGATATTCTAATTTATAAATTGATTTTAGGATTTGTAATTCGGCTTCAACCGAGCAAGTACTACCTTCCTACCTAAAGAAATTTACCAGTTAATAAATTCTACCATCACACCTATTAATTAACCAGAGGTATCATGAAAATTCTTGCGAATTTCCGTAATTTAAGTAATACTCGTGATTTTTCGAATTAATTTTACATACATTGAATTTTTAGAAATTTGAGCACTTTTTAAAGTGTGTCTGAAATTAATACCTACATAGGTATGTACACTTTAAAATCGGATAAAAATTGCAATTTTCGTTCTACCTAACATTGTTTCTAATGCCTCTTTTCTCAATCGATTTACCCACCTAGGCGAAGGTAGTTGCGTTTGTATAATTTACCTATTTGATGGGGTAGGCCTAATAAATAGAATATCAATCGATAATGGTGTATTACCAACTTCGAAAACATGTCAGCATCCCTACACCAATGAGTAGTTAGGTAGGTATCTAGGTAACCTACCTTCAATCGAGTAAGTACTACCTTCCTACCTAAAGAAATTTACCTAACTATTAATAAATTCTACCTACACCCCTATCAAGCAGAGGTATTTAGGTGCCTATTACAAGACTCGTGATTTTTCTATTTACTTTTACCTAGGTACGTTGAATTTTTAGAATTTTGATCATTTATGAGCACTTTTTAAAGTGTGTACTGAAATTAATACCTTCACCATTCAAATTGAATAAAAAAAGCAAAAAATCAGATACCTAAATGATATTCTAATTTATAAATTGATTTTAGGATTTGTAATAATTTCTGATGTTTTTATAGAATTACATTTTAATGATATCGTTAATTAGGTACCGTCTACCTAGGTAGGTATAATATTTTTCAGCACAGTTTTGCGTACAAATTTCCAAATTAATGCTCCAGTTCACAGTTGATAAACTTTTTCCAAGTTGGTAGGTAAGCGCCTAATGTTTTGTAAAAACGTAAATTTAACGATTTGACGTCCGCTACTTAGGACTCATTCTACCTAACATTGTTCCTAATGCCTCTTTTCTCAATCGGTTTACCCACCTAGGCGAAGGTAGTTGCGTTTGTATAATTTATTTGATGGGGTAGGCCTAATAAAATATCAATCGATAATGGTCTATTACCAATTTCGAAAACATGTCAGCATCCCTACACCAATGAATAGTTAGGTAGGTAGGTAGCTAACTGAGCACTACCTTCCTACCAAGAAATTTACCTAACTATTAATAAATTCTACCTACACACTTACTAAGCCGAGTTTATTATGAAAATTCTTGTGAATTTCCATAATTTACGTAGGTACCTACTTATTACAAGACTCGTGATTTTTCGAATTAAGGACATTTACCTACGTTGAATTTTTAGAACTTTGAGCACTTTTTAAAGTGTGTACTGAAATTAATAACTACATAGATATATACACCATTCAAATCGAATAAAAATTGCAAAAAATCAGATACCTAAATGATATTCTAATTTATAAATTGATTTTAGGATTTGTGACAATTTTTGATGTTTTTATAGAATTTCATTTTAATGATATCGTTAATTCTGTACCTACCGTCTACCTAAGTATATTTTTCAGCACAGTTTTGCGTACAAATTTCCAATTAATGCTCCAGTTTACAGTTGATACACTTTTTCCACGTAGGTAAGCGCCCAATATTTTGCTAAAAACGTAAATTTAACGATTTTGACGTCCGCTACTTAGGACGTCATTCTACCTAAGGTTGTTCCTAATGCCTCTGTTCTCAATCGATTTAACCACCTAGGCGGAGGTAGTTGCGTTTGTATGCTTTATTTGATGGGGTAGGCCTAATACAATATCAATCGATAATGGTCTATTACCAACATCGAAAACATGTCAGCATCCCCATACCAGTGAATAGTTGGGTAGGTAGGTACCTACCTTCAACCGAGCTAGTACTTACTACCTTCCCACCTAAAGAAATTTACTATTAATAAATTCTACCTACACACCTATTAAGCAGAGGTATCATGACAATTCTTGCGAATTTCCATAATTTAGGTAGGTACCTATTACAAGACTCGTGATTTTCGAATTTTGAGCACTTTTAGCGAATTTTTGAAGAAAATTTGTAGAATGTGAATATTTGAAAAAAAATTATGCAGAAATCCGTTTCAGGCTATTCTGAATCATATTCTGAAGTTTAACGCATTTTTTAATGTATGTATGTATGTATGTATGTATATATGTATGTGTCATTCCAGACGATAACTGTCCGTAGAATTGTGCTAGAAACTTCAAACAAATTTTATAATGTTAAGGACACAAAACGAAAGTTCAAGTTCGTTGGCCAGCATGATCGGATTACACACTTACTAAGCCGAGTTATCATGAAAATTCTTGTGAATTTCCATAATTTACGTACCTACTTATTACAAGACTGGAAAAACTGGACTATATTACTGGCCTTCAGGAGGAAAAAAAATAACATAGTAGCTTTACCTACTTAGTTAACTTTTGGACGAGTTCCAAGCATGATAGACCCCAAAACGTACTCAACTCGTCCGAGAGACGCCTGCTTGATTCCGTAAGGCAAATATGTAACGCGGGCTTGCCTACTCAATGGTTTGGAGGAGTTAGCTCCCATAACAATCACATCTTTCATGTTTAAGATTTTTTGAATTATTGCAGTATCTATGATATACTTATCTTCATTTTTTACAAAATTCGGTTTAATTTAAAATTCCAGTCATGCAGCATGATCGTACTTTTCTTATATTGTCTCACTATATTATGTTGAATTGTTTTGAAAATTCAGGACTTTGAATGAAAATAAATTGCTGGAAACTCGTTCTAAATAAAATTCTGGTATTCAAAAAAGATTTCGGATTTTCAATTTTTGCAGTTTTTGTTAATTTTTTGGCAAATATTAATGAAATTTAAGTAAAATTTTCAGCATAAATTTTTTATTGTCCTAATTCATCGTTGAAATACTGTTTTAGACTAACAGTTTGCTAAAAAAAAATTTAAATTTAACGAGTTTTTACCGTTTTTAACCATTGTTAGTGATTTGTTCATTTTTGGAAATTCCATCAATTTATCTTGCTCAAATAGTTCTGTCCAACAAGCTCATCCTTTGTTTTCGAACGCTTGATTTGGGGGGGGGGGGGGGGGGGGGGGGGGGGGGTTCAGGACGTGGTGCGCCGATATGATGGTGATGTTTGTCTCCTTGGTGATAGCGGATATGGAATTACTCCTTGGTTCCTGACTCCTTTTGACGAACCAAGAAATGCTCGTGAGCGGAATTACAATTCGACCCATGCTCAGGAAAGTGTAATAATAATTGAACGAGTTTTTGGCCAGATGAAACGTCGTTTTCCCAATCTCTCGAGCCAAGTTAGAATAGAAGTCAAAAATGTTCCCAATTTAGTAATAAGTTGTGCAGTGCTTCACAATGTAGCAAAACATTTGAATGATGCTTGGAAAGTGGAAGACGGAATCGAAAATGGTGTGGCTGAAGAAAATGTACCTCTATATAATTTAGATCGGAATGAAGTTTTAAATAGACGACGTGGTCAGACAAAACGATTAGAAATTAGTAATAATCTGATGATGTAAATACACATTTTTGACATGAAAATAAATTTAATCCTATTTCCTTTACTCCTATTGCAATCGCATATGTGAAAAAATAAAATAAAAAATACATTAAAAAAACAAGAATATATCTTTTTAAATAAGTATTTACTTGCCTTTCTTGTGAATTCAGTTGTCTCGCGAGTAAATACTTGCTAGTATACCCTCGGGTTGGCGAGTACACGGTCACAAGTAATCTCGACGCTTTATTCACATCGGTTTACTTGGAGTTTAAATACTCGTTTCACTTTACTTGTAAGTAAATACTCGTTGCACTCGTTTTTATTCACACCGCTCAAATTGCAGCAAGATACCTACTGCTACGTTCGCCGCCAATGCGACGCAAAAAAGTCGCTCGTCTGTAGTGAGCCTAAGATACGTCGATAATTTAAATATTTATATCAATTAGGTATGAAACCGATAGTAATGATTGTGAACCCTATAAAAAGCTCGTGAATGAACAAAAATAAATTGTTACCAAGATCATGAGTCGTATTTATCAGTAAAGATGCCTCTCACATTTTACTGATCCTAGATGCTCGGATTTACCTAGCTTTAGCAAACAATAAAATGGTCTGCAACTTGATATCGTTTTCGTTTGATCCATAAAACTCTGAAATGCTCTAGAAACTGTTAGAAGTGAAACATTTTGTAGTGTAGAAACTGAAATAATTTTTTACCTTGTTAATTTCACGTGAAATTCCCGACAGTGCATCTGCAGCTGTTGTTTTGGCGGAACAACAGCACTGAAGAAGCCCAATGCCAAACTGAGGAAGTACCGTTGCTGTAGAAGCATCAGCTTGGTGGTCCGAATTGTGATGATCATTAGACGTCGCTATTCCGAAATTTACTTAGGTAATTTATTACACATTAATGTTGTTTCCAATATTTATAAGGTAAAGAGAATAAGCTGAATTGATAATGAATGTTATATTAATTTGTAATTTATAAAATACTTATAAATAATAGAGATTTGAAATTTCTACTAACGCTCTAATACTGAATATACTATCATTAACTGTGAGTAAATCATGTAACTGGACACCACGATCAATTTCTAAATTTTGTACTCTTATAGTTGATTCAACTGGGTATTGAAAACACTACGTTAATGATGTTTACTGGTTCAATTATGTATTTTTTGTAAAGCATATTGTAAGGAACATCAAATACATTAAATAAATAATATTGACCATTTTGGCCATTAAAAAAAAAAAAGAAAAAAAAAAAAAAAAAAAAGAAAAAAAAAAAACCGGAAATCATCAGAATGTTGTCGTCCCAGATTTCGTCCAACATTTCGTTTCAGATTTCGTTAGCTTTTTTGCCTAGTTAGTCCATGGCTAAAACACATTCTGTGTTAAACCTTGACCCCGCCAGGGGGGCTTCGCCCCCCTGGACCCCCCCGGATGTTATTACTTCGAGCCTGACTGCTAAAATGTAAAAACATGGTATCATGTTTTAGCTCCTCGCTCTCACTTTATTATAGAAATGATCACGACGATTGAGCTCTTGTGAGATGATGATCTCCTAATAGAAACTCGCGAGTAAACATTCACTTTATTATAGAAATGATCACGACGATTGAGCTCTTGTGAGATGATGATCTCCTAATAGAAACTCGCGAGTAAACATTCACTTTATTATAGAAAGAGGCTAAAGAGGCTACATACGAAATTACAGCTTCCTATAGTGTAAAGTATAGAAATTACCTATTAAAATGATTTAACCACCGTTCACAAATCAAACCGTTCTCGCAATATTCGGATCACCTGCTATGAATCACATAATCGAAAAACCAGCTCAATGAAATCATCAGACATTAACAAGCGGTTGCAATCATGTTCACAATATCAATAATTGAGAATGATCACCTGTGTGTAAACAATTATTCATATAACCATGCTCATAACTCAGCTTGTTGGCCACGCACTTCGCAGTAGTTAATATAGTATGGTTGGATAAATCGAGAGCTTTCGAACGAATGGTCAACGAATTTTGTGGGATGAAAAACGACGAAGTATCATATCCCTAGCAACGACTCGGTTGTAAGCGGAAATTATCACAATTATTGGCGCTACTTTCATCTCACTTTATAGTCTCACTTTTCGGCGGGGGATCCATCGCTAAAACATGATTCCATGTTAAAATCCAATCCAGCTGGGTTTGTTATTTTTTCATAGCTAGATACCTAGTGATTAGTTGTACATAGTAGATTTTCAAATATTCCAACGACTTAGGTTAATACTTAGTGGCCTTTTTTTCAGGCAGTTTCGCACGACTGCGTCATGTCAGTTGGTACCTATGATATCTATACCTATGATCGTGATATGGTGTATTAAATATTTTAATAATTAAATTACTATTCAATAATTAAATTAAATTATTATTATTATAGGGGTTATATGTATTTTTTATATATTAATCATACGAGAAATTTACAGTTTTTGTAATTTAAGCTGAAAAATCACGTATTTTTATTAATGAGAAGGGCCGGCAAAAAAAGTGTTACCGGCATTTATTGAGACAGTGAAATATTAAGAAAGGTGAGGTATTAACGTACATTCTCCATCAGTTTCATCGCCGACTTCCGCCGACTCTTTTCACAGTTCATCTAAGAGTGAACAAACAATTGTTAGCTTGCGAATAAGTAAACACTCTTTGGACTGATAATGTCTATGACCTTTATGAGGCCTTTATGACCTTATTGACAAGTATGAGGCCAATACCAAAGAAGAAATAGCTTCCGCTCAGTGATACTGCATTGGGATTGATATTGTAAATTATTTCTGTTCTAGAACCAAAAATTTCAACCATGTATCATGTTTTCTCCTCGATATTGATTCGAAATTCTATGAATTGATCAGAAATTAACAAGCGGTTGCAATCATGTTCACAATATCAATTATTGAGAATGATCACCTGTGTGTAAACAATTATTCATATAACCATGCTCATAACTCAGTTTGTTGGACACGCACTTCGCAGTAGTTAACATAATATTGTTGGATAAATCGAGAGCTTTCGAACGAATGGTCAACGAATTTTGTGGGATGAAAAACGACGAAGTACCATTTCCCTAGCAACGACTCGGTTGTAGGTGGAAATCACTGTAACACTATATGTTTCGTCCGCGGAAAAAAATTGACTCGCAAAAATTACTAGGACCCCAGGGCTAAAACATGATACATGTTAAAAGAAAAAGTTTTTAAGAAAGATATTTTGCTCTTTAATTTTATAAAGTTGATTTCTTTTCGAGTGTCGGCTAATTTTTATTTTGAAAGAAGCATAATTTTCGTTTTTTCTTTCATATTTTAATGTTATTTTACCACGCACCATTTCTTATACCATTTCTTATACATATTACAAAATACAGCAATATGAAAGGATGTGTTCCCGTTTCAACTTTTCTCTCATTTACCCTTCTCAATTTCTAAGACAGCAACAACAATAATAAATAAATAAACTAATATATTGATGAATACTTCATCAAGTTTTCGAAACCGGAAAAACGGAATGAGTGACTTACAAGTAATACTTCGATTATTTCACTTTTTTTCACTTTTTAGCGAATTTTCTTAGAAAATAAAGCTATTGCAATGGCTCCGAAAATTTTAAAATAAAAATTTTCAAAAATTTTCTTCATCGAAATCTGTTTTGACGCATTCTGAAATGATTCCTGGATTTTAACGCTTTTTTATATGTATATATATATATATGTATATATATATATATGTATATATATATATATATATGTATGTGTCATTCCAGACGATAACTCTCGATAGAATTGAGATAAAAACTTCGTTCTTTCGCCAAAAAATCAAGCATTTCAAAAGAAAGGATGAGTTCGTTGGACAACAATTTTTGAGCACATTAAATTGGTCAAATTTCGAAAAATGTACCCAAAAAATCACTAAAAATGGCTAAAAACGGCCAAAAATCGTTAAATTTCTATTTTTTTGCAGAATTTTAGTCAAAACTAAATTTTCAACGATTAACTAGGACATTAAAAATTTTTGCTCAAAATTATGATGAAAAACGTACTTAAATGTCATTAAAATTTGCTAAAATATCTATGAAAACTGCAAAAAAATTAAAAATCAAAAATCCCTTTTGAATCAGTGGAATTTTATTTAGAATAAGTTTTTTGCCATAAAATTGGTTTTTAACCATTTCTGTCAACTAAAATTGCTCCAATTTCAATGCACTTTAACATACTATAGTACGATAAATAGTTTATGAAAATTCGCTCATACGATCATGCTGCATGACTGGAACTTTCAGTTCAGCACGGTCGCTGAAATTGCCTCAAAACTGAAATATCTTGAAAACGACTGTGCGCTTTTTTCTGAAACTAGTCTTATTCGATTCAAAAAATGAAAAAACCATGGGAATGCATTTCAATTTTGACAGATCACCTTGAAATAAGGTTTTTGAACAAAATATGCCATTTCAGCCCACTGTGCGCCGGTTGCTTTCCACTTTGAGCCTTCGGCTAAAATGCTAAAACATGGAACATGCTTTCTTCCCGCTAATTCTTAAATGTAAATAAATTTAAAACTACGACGTACATTTTTAACTAATCGGAATTAGAACTGAGTACCTAGGTAGGTAATTTTCTGTTATGGTGCGCGTCTACAATATTACGATAGGTAACCAAGATTAACTTCTCAACCAAGTGACAACAAAACAAGCGGCATTGTTTACTATATCTATTTATAACATAAATAAGTATTACGAAAGAAAAGGGTGATAAATCGAGAGCTTTCCAATGAGTGGAGAACGACTTTTGTCCGGTGAAAACTAAAGAAGTTTCATTTCCCCAGCAACGGTTTGGTTGTAGGTACGTGAAAATCAAAAGAATACATCAATTCTGCTAGTGACTCAACGATAACTAATCATCCAGGCTCATCGTTAACTATCTACGATATTCTTGACGTAGTGGCCTCCGCTTTCCCGTTAGCCACAACCCCAACCAAAAAGTGAGGGTGTCCCTAAACGGTTGACCAGCTTTGACCAGCGTTGACCGCCGTTGACCACGGTGTTCCCCTACTCCGATTAACATAAAATTTTACCCTAAGTCAGGAAAGGGCAGAAAGAACAATCCGACGAAGTTTCAACCCCCCACCCCCACACCCCTACGAGATATAGGGGTAAAACTGCTTTGACCAGGATTTCGAGTGAGTGGGTTTTGTCCATTTAGTCTAAAAATCTTTGATGTTATTTCTTCGGATTGAATGCGTGCTGTTACTAGTCTCCAGTGGGCAGATTTAGAAATTGGAAAAACAACCAAGTTCTTCTCGAAAAGATTCATTTTGCGTGTGTAGTTTTAGCGAATTTTGAAGAAAATTAAGCTATTGCTCTCGCCTCAAAATTTGTAGAATGTGATTTTTTGAAAAAATTTTATGCAGAAATCCGTTTCAGGCTATTCTGAATCATATTCTGAAGTTTAACGCATTTTTTTAATGTATGTATGTACATATGTATGTTTGTATATAATGTGTCATTCCAGACGATAACTGTCCGTAGAATTGTGCTAGAAACTTCAAACAAATTTTAAAATGTTAAGGACACAAAAACGAAAGTTCAAGTTCGTTGGCCAGCATGATCGGATTACATCTTCGGGTTGAAATTTTCAAAAATGTAGTCAAAAATTTCAAAATAGCCTGTTTTTTGCGATTTGTTGTGCGAAATAATTTTTTCAGCATACTAACATGTGGTATATTTGGAATCAGCGTAAAATTTCCTATAAGAATATGTAGGTATCAAGTTTTCAAAAATTTCAAAGTTGAAAAATCAGTCAAAAATCGAAATAATTGAAGATTTCTTCAAAAATTCGCTCAAGGGGTCATGCTGCAAGACTGGACTTTTTAACTCTATTGTAACCTCCGGCTTTCAGGGAGACATACAGGAAGGTGTTAAAACAATTAAATAATGTAATTAGTAAAACACAACTGCTATTATTATTATACGAATCCGGTTACCTGGCGACTTGAGACGCTCTTAGAAATTATAAAAACTCAAACCCTAACTAAACGAATACACTTGCATACGAGTCTGCAACACATTGGGACATTTTATGTGTTTAGTTACAGACTCGTATGCAAGCTCTAAGAGCCACTCAGCTGATCCGGACCCTGGACATCTTCAAGTAAATGTCCTAATGAGGCTACATACGAAAAATTACACCTTCCTAGAGTGTACAGCATAGAAATTAGCGTTAAGAGCCACTCATCTGTTCCGGACCACGGGCATCGTCAAGTAAATGTCCTAAAGAGGCTACATACGAAATTACAGCTTCCTAGAGTGTAAAGCATAGAAATTACCTATTAAAATGATTTAACCACCGCTTCTCAAATCGGATCACCTGCTATGAATCAAATCATCGAAACACCAGCTCAATGAAATCATCAGAAATTAACAAGCGGTTGCAATCATGTTCTCAATATCAATAATTGAGAATGATCGCCTGAGTGTACACAATTATTCAAGTAACCCTGGTCATAAATCAACTTGTTGGCCACGCACTTCGCAGTAGTTAACATAATATGGTTGGATAAATCGAGAGCTTTCGAATGAATTCTGTGGGATGAAAAACGACGAAGTTCCATTTCCCTAGCAACGACTCGGTTGTAAGCGGAAATCATCAGAATATTTTCGTGAGCAATTTTCGTCAATCCATTTACGTGACGTTTTTTAGTTTATGTGACATAGCAAAGACATAAAATGTCAAAAAATTTCGTGACACATCCGCGTAACGTTTCTCGCTAGTTAGTCTCCAAGGCTAAAGCATGCTTTGTGACGTCCGCGTAACGATGTTTTTCGCTATTTAGTCCAAGGTATGTAGCATGTTCCATGCTTTAAAAAAAAAAAAAAAAAAAAAAAAAAAAAAGAGCACCCACTGTTTTCTGCTAGCTAATCGAATACATTTTATTTGCTTCATGTCAACCTGGTGAGCTCTGTTAAGTTTCTTTATTGCTTTTTTCTCAAAATTTTGTCAAAATAAAAACAGACTCTAGGGTTATAAAAGAGTTTATTTTTAAGCCTGCGAACATCGTGAAACCTTGATGATCATGTAAGAGAAATATGAGGAGTGTAAAATAAATGTGGAGCAACAAGGAAGTTGGTTGAATGTACTTATTTTCTTCTTCAAATCGGTACCTTCAGTTAAATCTCTATACATACATATAAGAACATACCATACGTCCATTAAGTAGGTACATTCCTATTCATCTACCTACATTCATTAATGTAGGTACATTCTTCGAACTGTGTAGAAACTATAAATCATATTTATATTTTATTATTTATATTATAAATTACATTTATTATCTTTAGTTACCTATCGGTGAGTAAAACATTATGGATGTTTTTAAATCTGTAAAAATCGCATAGCTGTACCCAAAAGGGCAATTCGTCATGTTCGCAAGTTTTAGTCAAGTTTCCAGTCACTTTGTAGAAAAGTCAAGGCTCACATGACGTTTTGCGACGAATGAGATTTGGATTGTTCTTGTTATGAGGAATTGTGATAAATTCTTATTGATGTCATTCTATATTATGTATCTTCAATGGTAATTATAAACAACATCCAGAATAAACAGAATTATAAACACCGAAGTACGTATCTTAAATTTGAACCTATTCATGTAGTTCTCTACTCTATAAGACAAAGTAATAAAAATGTACAATGCTTTGCAATTTTTTTGTAGATTGCTATACTAATAATTATAGTATTTACTATTTGACTGATTTTAACATCTTTTGTGGTAGGTATAGGTACTTTTATATACAATCGATATGTTTTTAGTTTACTTCTAGGAAAAATAATTCAGCACCTATTACATCCATTTAAATATAAAAGTCAAAAATTGACTAATCTTAACTTAACCTACTAATCTATCTTTTTTTGTTTATATTTTCATGATAACATTTGACATTTATGTTGTTGGTACTGTAAATCTCACTTAAAGAGTTGGTGCTAATGCTGATCTTATTATACCACCAAACTCAGGCATCGGCGAACATGAGAATACTTAACAAATATTTCAAGTGTGGGGTCATTATTGCTCCCTTGATCACACATGATGACTCCAGTGGGTTATTTAGGACTCGATACGACAAAACCCTTCATATCTTGTGCCCTGGACAGAGGGACGATCCCAAAATGAAGAATGTTCCAAAGTCATGGATCCAGGTTTATGAAGTAGGTGCCGTGATGGTAGCGATTGAAATCTCTTTGTTAGTCCTTCGGGAAACGGCTGACTCTCCACCTTCTTTCAAGACCTCAACCACAGCTTCTTTGCTGAAAAACAAAATAAGCTAACATTTTATGGTTGTACGCAATATACATATTAGACTGACAACGAAAAAAACGAAAGTTCGAATTTTTGAGGTGCTCAAAGCTCAGATGATTGCATCAGATGCGAGGAACAACTTCTGAAAATTTCAGTCCGAACCGATAACCCCTTGAGGTCTCCTAAACCCGTTTTTTGATAATTTAACTATCGATTTTAGAACATTAGACGCTTAGGACAAAAAGACGGTTAGGACATGAAAGATCCATGCGTCTGGACACTTTTTATACTCTATTCCTATGTTTTCGGTGTCGCGGAACACGATGCCGCCATTACTGCAAGCGCAGAAGCTGTATTTCTTTTGATATTCAAGAAATCAGTCCAAATAAGTGATGGAAAAAAGGCATTTTTTGCCGTTTTTACCTAGTTTTGGCTGGGAAAAAAATTGTTTGCGGGTCTTTTCTGCTTCGGTCCTTGTTTCCTGGCTTGTTCCGAATGAAACAAGACCACTTTCGTCCTATAATATATTATCCTTACTGCAAATATCTGCTCAAGAGCCGAGTTAGCTTTTTTAATGGTAACCGCTCTATACTTACCTACCAGTAGCTACGAAATAAAAATTTAACGCCCTGAAGCCCTTTTTATCCCATTATTTCATGTTTTTGGGCTCGTTGAACATTACGTGCTAGTAGTGGAGGCGTAGGGCTCGTATTTTGGTTAATAATCAAGAGCTAGGTGTCAAAAATCGGTGAATAGAGTGGATTTTTCTCATTTTTCGTCGGATTTTTTGCCCAAGGTGAAATTGATTTCTCAAATTTGTTTCCCCCGGCGCAGATTAGTTTCTTAATTCACTCTAATGAAACATAACCAATTTAAGTATAGAATACTACTGCCTTTCACTGACGTCGGTCATAGATCAAAAGTTCAGTGAGCATATTTTAAATAAGTGAAATACGGGTGTGCAAAATAAATTCCAGAAAACCAGTGTTAATAGAAACAAAGTATAATATGCAGTGTTGAGTCTATTTGACAACGATTGGAAGATCAAATTATAAAACTATTATACAGCAACACTTTCACTCAGAATTTTGCGTTTTGTCCAAGCTTTCTATAGTGTCCTTCTTATTAAACGATGGAAAAGTCTTCCTATGGACGTTCACTCCATTTAACGAAAATTGGTACTGATCTTCTTGGTATGTAATGACATTGGAGAAATCTGACGCCATCTTTACTCCCCGTAAAAAGTGTTAAGTGGGTGATTCTCGAGAAACATCAGGCAAAGAATCAGAAAAATCCACTGTATTTATCGATTTTAGACACTCATCGCGGGAATATCAAGTCAAATACGGGTTATACGGCTAGGATATTAGAAGCAATATGATCAGCAATCCTGAAACCACGAGACAATAGAAGACAAAGGGTTCCGCCACATGAAATTTTAATTTTTTAGCCACTGGTAAGTATAGAACGGTTACTATAAAATAAGCTAACTCGGCTTTGAGCAGATATTTTCAGAAGGATAATATATTATAGGACGAAATTGGTCTTGTTACATTTGGAACAAGCCAAGAAACAAGGACCGAAGCAGAAAAGACCCGGCAACAATTTTTTTCCCAGTCAAAACTAGGTAAAAACGGCAAAAAATGCCTTTTTTCCATCACTTATTTGGACTGATTTCTTGAATATCAAAAGAAATACAGCTTCTGCGCTTGCAATAATGGCGGCATCGTGTTCCGCGACACCGAAAACATAGGAATAGAGTATAAAAAGTGTCCAGACGCTTGGATCTTTCATGTCCTAACCGTCTTTTTGTCCTTAGCGTCTAGTGTTCTAAAATCGATAATTAAATTATCAAAAAACGGGTTTAGGAGACCACAAGGGGTTATCGGTTCGGACTGAAATTTTCAGGAGTTGTTCCTCGCATCTGATGCAATCATCTGAGCTTTGAGCACCTCAAAAATTCGAACTTTCGTTTTTTCGTTGTCAGTCTAATACATATACAGGGTCTTGGAGACCCACCCGAAATTCCAGATTCTTGGAGAATGAGCTCTGATCGTGATGCTCCTTGACTACAACGGGAAATACCTACCTATTTCACACACACAGAACCAGCTGATCTACCTTTTCCAAACATCCACTAGAGTGTGACGTAATTTCACCACTCATTCCCAAGCCAGAAATCCGACCTTTATTAGGTATCTAGGGTGTCAAACCTAAGGGTAGGAGGGTGGGTCACCCACAGAATAGCTGACCCATCTTCCCCTCCATATTCCAAGATCGCAACTCAACCAATCAATTTTTCACTAGAAGTTTGCTATCATATGTCAACCTAATACGTTGTTATAATGAGATTTTTCAACAGTTTTCTTTTCGAAGATAATATTGTACCTAGTAATATAAGGTTACAATTCAACTAAATGGTCGCATTAATCATGCCTGCCAGCACGATTATGGTTGTAGACAACGATATAGCCCCATCCCGACCATGTCCTTCCATTTAAAGACTCCCCCTCTAAAACCGTGATTTCTGGAGTTCAAATTTTTTTTTTTTTTTTTTGAATCAGCATGTTTTTTTTTCCAAGGATCACAAATATGGCCACGTTGCGCATTGTGCACGTGCGTAATCATGCGCAACGCACACCAACTTTGTTATTTCAAATAGGAACCCGGATTTTTTATTGCAGATTTGAACTCTACGTAAAATTACATGAAAAATGACTTATCACTCAATTTTATGAGTACGCGCAAACGGGCACAATTCCGCTCGAAAAGTGCGCAACTCCGCTCGAAAAATGCAATATGTGAAATACTGAGTTTATGTGATGCATACCTGCACTGCATAAACGTACCTACATGAAGACCCGCAATGCCAAAAAATGTGGACATCCAAATGGAACCCTCAAACATGCAATCACGGAATGCCCAGCATTTGAAAACCAAAGAGGTATGGCTGTATACAATATGTTGTAATGCAAAAAAAAAAAAAAAAAAAAAAAAAAAACCTGAGGTTTTGAAGGTACTCAATTGCCACATGTAATACATGATTCTGGAGTATTTGTTCGTACTGAAACTCTAAATGATGGAAGAAATGTCCTCATAAATGAAGAAAGAAGCATTACTACCTCATCCCTTAGATCAATACAAACTTTTTCCGCATTTAAATTTGAGTTAAAAATTATTTGAACAAACAATACTCCGAACATGAAGTTGTGTCCATTCTGAACGTTTTAGATTAATATTGATTCACTTTTTCTCAAATTGTACTTTTCTCCTATATTTTTCTGTTCTTTTAGCCTTTCCTTAGAGTTTATAGTTCCACTTCCTTAAATTACTTTTAATGCTTACAATTTGATATTATATGTTCATTTTCTTCTTGTATTTGGAGATTGATTTAATTAACAACTCCTGATCTCCGGACAATTTTTTAAAATTATGGAGATCAGAAACAGCCATTATTTTTTTAATGTTATTTTTGTATGGATAGTAAGTAATACTATATCCTAATAAATTGCGTATTGCAAAATCTATATTGATTAAAATTGCAAATAAAGGCTTAAAAAAAGGACCTTTATAAGCTTATAAGGAAAATGGCGATTCAGGAATGGCAGGAGAAATTTGAAAAGTATCCAACAGGCCGGATGTATGTGGAGAACTTTCCTACTGTATCTTTCACCCCACGGCACAAAAAAGAAAATTCCAACTCCAGATTGTATTACAGGACAATCTCAAGAGTGCGCTCTGGCCATCTACTAACACGTAGGTATTTGGGGAAAATGGGAGTTTTAGACGAGGAGGATATCACTTGCACATATTGCGAAGAAACGGAAGAAACCCTCCAACATTAAATCTTGGAGTGTAACACGACTATGAACGCCCGACTATACTTCTGTGATGCAATAACCGAAGAAGTACTTCATCCTCTTAACCTCCAAACAATATTGCAAGTGTCAAGTGATAAAGTACCCAGTGAACTGTTTAAATTCTTTTCAAAAATAAATTGTAGAGTATAAAATTAATTTCATACAAAGAATTTGTAAAATAAACCCATTGTATTAAAAAAATATACAACAATGTGGCGGAAAGGAATACAGGCCGATGCCAAAAAAGGAAAAAAAAAAAAACCTCGTAATGATTTACCCCGAAAAACCTACATTTTAGTACGCTTTCTGCTCTGTAGAAATGTGTAAGGAAAGTGCAATTCTAGTCAATTTTTCGGTGTTTTCCCAAGATGATGTTGCAAATATCAATAAATGAACATAATTACGAGGTTCAGCCCGTTTGCGCGCACTTAAAAAATCGAGTGATGGGTCATTTCTTCATGAAATTTCACGTAGAATTCAAATCTGCAATGAAACATGGGGGTTCTCATATAAAATAACGAAGTTGATGTCAATTGCGCACGCTTGCAATACGCAGTTTTCTAATTTTTGAGATCCTTACAAAACAACATTACGATTGCATAAAAAATACGTTTTTTGACCCATTATTAACGGTTTTAGAGGGTAGGGGGCGGGGGTCTTTGTCTGATGGGATACCCTGTATATTTACGTGCTGCAAGGCATACAGTAAGGGAAATGTATTATGTAACTAAACTTGGTTGCAGGTTGAGAAATATTACAGAAACATGTTGAATGTGGGTGACGGAACAAATTTAATTTATTTTTGTTTTCATGATTTGATTTATTTTCAAAGTTAATTTTTCGTTTCCAAGATCAAAATTACTAAACTTCATGTTTTATTATTTTTAGACCCACATATTAATTTTATTACTTAGAGATTTTTTCATTCGAATAAATGCATTCTATTCAAAAACTCCAAACCGACCATTCCTTGTAAATTAATTTTTCATAAATATTATCAATTAAGTACAGCACAAAAATAATACAGTTTAAAATTTACACGTCCCACAAATACATAACCAACACGCACAATACCAGCTAATTAACAACGGATACAAGACCCGTGGGGACATTGTACCTAATTGAATCGAATTCATGCTCTTACTATAGCATTTGCCGATTTAATTAAACCTTTTACCAAATGATTCAAACCTTTTGCCAAATGAGTTAAACCTTTTTCCAAAATAATTCACCCTTTTCCAAAAATAATTAAACCTTTTCCCAGTACAATTAAACTTTTTTCCAAAATAATTAAACCTTTTCCCGAAACAACCTCTTGCGAGAAAGTATGACGTATGTACAGATACGAATTTCGAAAAAGTTTAATCGATTAGGAACTACAGAAAAGCTTGAAACGAGGTGTGCAATCTATGGGTCAATGAATAATGCACCAAAAAGTTCCTAATCGATTAAACTTTTTCGAAATTCGTATCTGTACATACGTCATACTTTCTCGCAAGAGGTTCAATTGTTTCGGGAAAAGGTTTAATTATTTTGGAAAAAAGTTTAATTGTACTGGGAAAAGGTTTAATTATTTTGGGAAAAGGGTGATATTTTGGAAAAAGGTTTAACTCATTTGGCAAAAGGTTTGATTCATTTGGTAAAAGGTTTAACTAAATCGGCAAATGCTATATATCACTGATATTAGAGATACTTACACATCACGTTCCCTCTTTATTGCATAAGCCAAGTAGGATGCTAGCGCTATACCGCAGATCTGCAACATGAGAATAATACAAATATACATAAGGTTCACGGGTTATTAAAATTTAGTGTTTATGCTCCAAATATCCTTCCTAGGCAGCTCTAACAAAAGACCCTGAAAACAAATAGACCGAGAAACGTGTAGGTATTTATTATCACATGTTTTAATGTGATAATACCGACCTACCTATTTGTTGAGTGGGTTTTCAGAGCTCATTCGTGTCTTCTTCATGTGCGAACATCAGTTGTTTTTCTGACATGGTTAAACTAATGATTGGATATTTCCTAAATTATAAAACACTTTTCTTGATAATAACAAGTTCTGAAGGTTGAATAATCATCATACAACCTATTAAAACATGACGCATATTTAGTGACCTGTTAATGTGATTTTAATGTGATGCCGCCCAAGAAAGACGTAGTAGAAGATACGGACTCAACAACTATGGATCGTACACACGGTCATATTTCTGTGAAACCCCCGGAAGCGTTTTCGTTTGTTCCATCTGAATGGAAGGGTTGGAAATGACGATTTAAAAAGTAACGTTCTATGGTTGGATTGGATTAGATGCCAGGTAAACGCCAAGTTGTTACTCCATGTTATTATATGGAACTCTTGCAGGCGTAGTTACTCAAATCATTTGGGTTATCTGACGTAGAGAAAATCGAATTCGACTCGGTAAATGCCTAGCTAGACGATAATTTCATACCTAAAGAAAAAATGTCTAAGAAATCAGTTGTCCACTGCCGGCCTTCAACTGTCACAATCTTAGGTAGGTACCCTCTAGGAGCCTCAATCCGCAATAAATAGAGAGAGGGAAGTGTGACAGTACCATAAGAGATACAACTCGTACTAATAGCGTATGAGCTATGTTCGGAGAAGATTTTTTTCCGGTTCTCGGATCCTCATCTATCCCCAACCACAGCATTCCAAGAACTCGAGAATGATGCGTTCAACGGACGCGCATTCTCTTGGATCTGACGGTAACTGTCACACATCCAGACGACAAAGTCAGAGCAATCAAGGACATGGTACCACCAAATGACATCAAAGGCCCAGAGCGATTTATCGGAAAGATAAACTTTATGGGGAGACTACATCTCTCAGCCTACATCTACTTGAGTACTTGCTACTTGTAAATAATAAACAAATAAACCTTTTGAACTTCTTATTCAACTTCCAGTGCTCAGTTTTGTTGTCTAGTGTATGGACATGACCGTCATAAATGGTGTTTTCAGTTGATGTTCATGATTTATCAGTAAATATTTAGTGAAGGAATGGTAATTCGCCTTTTGCGAGTTGAGTCAAGTCATGATCTATCCCACCATTATCGATAAGACGGTGGCGCAACTACCGTTAATTGAAAACGCGAATAGCAAAGAACTTAGCTCCGAACCTAACTCAGCTGATCTGGGGGGGGGGGGGGGGGGGGGGGGGGGGGGGGCACTTGACTTCATGATTCATTTCTAGACGTCCTAAGGGTTCTCCATTCCAAATTCCAGCTTCATAGGTTAAAAGCAAAGAAATAAGCTCAGAGTTTTGCTGAGCTGACCTGTGGAGCTCTAGACTTCATGATTCGTGTCTAGACGTTCCAAGGGTTCTATTTGTCTGCCATCTCGAAAATTGGTGGATTACAAAATGACGGCCTCGTGAACATGACCCAATTTGCTCGTTTTGAAGTTTTTCTCTAATAATTCCTAAACCGTCCATCCTACAAAAATGTTTATACGAAGCAAAGTTGTAAAGTATAATAAACCAAAGCAATTGGGCCCTATGAATATGAATTATCTTCCAAAATAAGGGAATTAAGGACAATCGCAAATCGGGCTAATTTTAGGAGGGTCCCCCCCCCCCCCCCACCATCGTCTAGACTTTTGCCCTTCAAAATCTCCTAGCGGCCGTAATATTGATATGATTCAGGTATGCCGAACCTCATTCGATTTAAGGTTAAATACTTTCCAAAGATCATATAGAGCACGTTATATTGCTCATACCGTTTCCCATTGAAGTAGGTACAATGTACAAGGCCGTTTTTGCGAAATTTATGTGTGAAATGAAATTAAATTCATGAGTTTGGCTTAAGTCAATGGGGAAAATTCTCAGCTAAAATTGCTCGATATAAACTTTGGGAAGTTTAATCTTGAGTGGAATAACCTTGGGCAGACTGAAATCAGACTAGGTGATTTTATAGGGCAAATGTATAGATAGGGGGAAGAGCGGATTGGCTCAAAATTAGCCCGATTTTCAATTGCTTGTAATTAGTTTATTTTAAGAGATAATTCAGAGTTTCGGGATCAAATCGTTTGTTTTTTATGCTCTACATCTTTGCAACGTATAAATATCCTGTAGGATGTACAGTTTAGGAATTATTAGAGAAAAATGGGTAAATTAAGCCATCTTTATGGGGCCGCCTTTTGTATTCCACCAATTTCGAGATGGTAGTCGAAGATTGTCTCACTGAGAACGGACTAAATTTTCAATTCTAATCTCAAACCTTCTCCTGAATTTACTGGTACCTATTTTCGGCCTTGACTGTACCATTAGGTGTGGGACACCGTGAAGGAGAAGGAGGTACCCTCGACTCATCTACCGATAGCGAAAATTTTAGAAGCTAACCTGAAAGAATGAAAATATGAGCGAGACATAAGCCACTTCGTCCATGGCTGTTTTGACGTAGGACAGTAGCGGGCGGTAGCAACCTCGTCGGAAAATCTGGTCTTTAGGCTGACAGAATCCCGGTGGGGCGGTCGTCCTGCGGCCCTCTGACTGCTTGACATCTCGCTCCGGGCAGCAAGAAACAGGAGGTGCTTTCCCTGGGTAGACCTCCTTCCATTGCCGACTGTCAACAGCTCCGCAGCAATGCATCTGAACATTGAAGAAGGATTGACAATCTCATAATTATAATTCATAAATCTTATAACCTGTACAAGTCGGTATTTCAAGTTATTTTACATTAGTCATCATGATCTCGAATCTAATTCGAATGAGGGGAGCAGCCAATAGAATAGAATAAATTTTATTCGCGGCATAAAACAGGCAAGCCTGATTACAATATGGCACACGTCAGACAATTGTACAATAACAAAGTTTTAACAATCAATAAAAAGTAAAAAAAAATAAATATAGTGGACTACGAACATTTAAGCCATTGGTCCAACAAGGTAGAGCAGCATAAAGATTTAAACTCGCCAAAAGAGCTGTGAAAGATTTCGATTTTGGGGTTTAAACTCTCAACTAAATTGTATGAGAATACGGATCTATGACTCAACATTCCTGATGTATGAGCTGCAGTACGCCCAAATGGAACATGAAATAGGCTGATCTGTCTGGAATGAAAAGACGGTACCCTAATGAAAAAAGTGGCTAATAGTTCAGGGCAATTTATAGCACCGGAGAAGACTTTTGTATAAGAAAGATAAATCTAGCCATTTACGGCGCACAGACAGAGGAAGTACATGGAATCTCTTGCATAGGTCTGAATAATTGGCTCTTAGGTTATATTCATGTGATAAACGGTAATCGAGATATTTCAGGAAACGCTTTTGAATAGTTTCAAGTGAATTAATGTACTTGGAGTGGGATGGTGACCAGATCTCCGACCCAAACTCCAAACGGCCGAACGAGGGTGAGAAACAGAAGTTTCATGATATCAACATTCTTGAGCTGCCGACAATTCCTGATCACCATACCAAGCATTCTGGTAGCTTTGGACGTTGCTAGCTGCAAATGGCTCCGCAAGATAAGTTGACTATTAATTAAGACACCCAGGTCACGGAGCTCCATAACTCTATTCAGGACAAGACCATCAATATTATAGTGAAAAATTAGTGGGTTTTGATTACGCGTGAATGAGATAGTTTGAAATTCAATTGCGTTGACCGGCAGTTTGTATTTGATACTCCAAGCCAAAATACGCTCCAAATCATCTTGTAATCCAAATTGTGATGAACGACCTGTTATACGAGCAAAAATCTTAATGACGTTTGCGTAGATTAGAATATGAGAATTTTTCACACAATCAACGATGTCGTTTATGAAGACTAGGCAAAAAAAGAGAAGGCACAGAATCAGGCAATCAGGCACAGAACAGCCCAAAAGCTTTTGAATCGATTTCGAGTTGACATAAACTTCAGAAAAGGGCTGCTAGTATCACCAGCCCGTCATCATTGAATCGGAAGAACACTAAAGCAGGGCCGGCCTAAGGCGAAAATTGCAAGTGTGCAAGAGTAACATTTTATGCCCCTAACCGGAGGTAAGGAATATAGATATCCCCCAAGTGAAAGAGCGGGTCTGGGGGCCCTCCCCCGGAAATTTTTTGAAATTTAAGGTCTAAAAATAGTTTTTATGCATTTTTGCGCCTTTTAGAACATCGAATTTATGTCTCTCAATTTGATTTATTATTGATTGACTTGGTAGGTTCAATACCTACTCTTTCTTGTACCTTAAATCACTGCTATGTTAAATAAACTAATGAAAGCTTCTGGGTCCAGTTACAATGATTTTTAAACTTAAATTGCAGGTACTCGAAGAATAAATCATGTGGGAATCACCGTCTGCAGACCTAAGATAAATTTCCACACCTCTTGGGTAAAAGAAAATAAAAACAACAGAACTGTGAATCAATAATTACAGAGTTTTATAATGGCGCTCACACAACAAAAGTTTATTAACTACGAGTATTAAGTATTAGTAAGTAGTCTCTTTTATTACATTTCAAGGGCTTTTCTTGCTTTCATTTCGGAGAATGAATTAACTATGTCCAAATAACCAATTGACTGAGACAGTTCGTTTTCTTTTTCTAAACATTTAATTCGTTTTAATTTTCTGCAAATTTTCCAAAAATTAATTTTTTGAAACCAAAATTGGCTAATTTTATGCCCCTCCAAAAGGCTCGTGTGTGCGGCTACATAGGTGCGTCGCGTCGCACACCCTACAGGCCAGTCCTGTGACACTGACGGTTCTCCGATGATGTGCAACACTCAGATTTTGTCCCTATGCGATCCGAGGTTGAGTGTATCCCCAACTGTTGCATTTAACCCATTCCGAACTGGTGAATTCGTATGAAGTCGTGCGATATTCCACCTCAGTAATAAATTCATAGGTATCAAAGCCAATTCATAGGTCCAAACGTGGGATCAAATGAATACATAGAGCCGAGAGTCTATCAAGAGGTAGGTGGTACCTATCAAGAACAACGAAAAATCTTGCCGTATAGTAGGTTCGACCTTGATCTACTGATCTCTGATGGTGTATTTTTTTTCTTTTGATAATTTTGATTGTTAAATGTGTTCGAGGATACATATAGTTTCGTTTCTCAAATTCATTAATTATAATTCCATCATATATCAGTGGGCTGTAACTGGGTCCAGAGGTTCAATACCTTCCAGCATGAAAGGAGTTTAAAGTTTTTGTGGAACACTTCAGAGCCTAAATTTGTACCGATAGCTTTAAATATGTATCGAGTTCATGGAAATGTTGATTTTGATCTGATTCACATTTCGAGGACATTAACTTATGTTACCAACAATAATAGGTAGATATTCTCAGGTAATACTTACGTCTAACTGGATGTTATCCCACGCTCGTTTGTATTCATCTTTGGTTGGATAGCTTTGCATGGAGTCTTCCATTCGTTGCTGTAAGGATGACGTAGACTTAGCACTACCAGCAGCTGCGAGTGCTCCACCGACGATCTCGATTATTGTGAAGACACCCAAAATAACTGCAAACTATAAATCGAAAGTCATTTGAGAAAATCAATTGAGTACCTATGTACTAAAGTACCTACTTGGAAAATGGTCACTTCGAATAAAAAATAATTAAATTGTACTATCGTGTTTGGTATAACCTTAGAGAATAATAAATAAATAAAGTGCTAGCTTTACACAATTAAGATAAGAAACTACTTATTACGAGTTAGTTTCCTTTATCACTACCAAAGTTAGGAAAGCTTTGTACCTACTCGTGGAGTAGGTTGACGATTTGCAAAGGTTCAAAATCGAAATTCGCACTTCCTTTCTAAAAAATATTGGTTCCATGCCTATCTGTGCATGGCACAGGCATTTTAGAGACTTCGAACTCGCGCATCCTTGTTGTCATGGTGACGGGTGAACTATGCAAAAATGCGCCATTTGTAGACTCGGCTGGAGCTGGACAACTGCATAAAATGGTCTTACTTAGTTCCTAGTCAATATTTTCATTATTTTTGTAATATGCAAGGTGATAAGTTTTACGCAAATTACATCAGGTAATTATCCACATGAAATATGTGTTGGGGAGTTGACATATAAGTGTTAGATGTTCCAGACATCAGCCGCGAAGATGTTGTGGATTACCTAACTAGTTTTCAGAACTGTTCTTTGAATCAAACTAAAAATCTTTAGAGTACTGTGAAAGTGGTCATGTGAAAGGATGTGCCATGAGAGCTCTGCTAGACTGGAATAGTAAGTATCGCTTGTGGAAAGGTAAGTAGGTACCTACCTAGAGGGAAGGATACCTACCTACGTTCTTTCCGTATACATTATTACTTGTTCATATAATACTTAGACAAAAACGAAAGTAGGTACCTAATTAACTTTTTTGTCCCTAAAATTTGCGTAACTGCAAAACTCGCGTAATAACTGCACTGCCAATGCCGTTTATGAAATCTTACCTTCAGAAGAATGCATTTCAAGGTTTTTCCCCTTACAGCTGGTTTTTAATTCCTGTTGCATGTTTCCTGATTCGATATTAGACAAACTAGCCAATCAGCAGTTGTATTCACCGGCATAGCAGCAACCTACCTACTTTGTTTAGGTACTTTTAACCAACAGCTAATCTGGTAAGATGTACGTACCTGCCTACTACCTGAGTAGTTTCGTTTCTTGGTGTAGCAACAACCTGCCTAGTTTACTTTGACAAACTATCAAACCTCTCCTTTTATTCATTCAATATAACAAGTAAAGCTTCCTCAGTTAAGCGTAGTACTACGAACATAATAAAACGCTGATGAAGCTACCTGTGCAATGACCATGTACCTACACTCAGTACAGAGATCTGAGAAATTGTCAATAATTTTTTCTTTACTATTTTTCAGGTTAATTATTCTCAAAGCCTAAACCAATGAAGATGTTTAGTTTTAGTTTAGTTTTGGCCACTGATTAACTACAATAGTTAGTAGGTTCTTAGCCCAAATAAAAACTCGTTCACCGTTAGATTGGTATCTTTGGCTACAACCTACAGTCTTCCACTCCTTCACGAGTGAAGTGAACAAGAAACACTCTCCTCCTGAATACTCAGATATTGAAAACTTTCTTAATTCTACCTCAAGACCGAAGATATCATTCCAGACTATACTGAGCCCTGTTTATATTCTTGATATAATAGTAGTTGCTTGTACTTTGCAAAGCTATATTTATGGATTTCTATGTCATCTTCAGGAGTTATGGGGATTAGCTCCTAGACAGTTCTCTATCAGTTCCATTAGAGGGTAGTTGAAGGGTGGTTTCAATGTGATTGCTTATGAAATTATTCGCGATTGAACTAGCTAATGAGCGCATCCAGACGAACAGTTTGTTGTCAAAGGCAAAATGCCTCTTTCGGTTTTGAGTTAGTCAGTTTCAACGTTCTAGTAGGTGGTTCCGATTCGATAGTTTCGATAAAATGATCCGAAACTAAGGAAGTTAGCCATCAAAGTTATTTATTTATTTCTACCCTTGAAAATACAAATGAAGAACCCATTCTCCTACAAATAAATGAAATTACATCCTATCAATATTAAGAGTGTAATTCATGTTCCCATGGTGGAAGGAGGACAGGAGGGGAACATTTTAGAGCTTTCCAACGTGTGGTAGGGTACCGTAGGGAGTTAAGCTTTTCTATCAACGAAATAGTAATGTCAACAGCATAAGAAATCTTTCATCTATTCTTATCGCAATCTCTGGCAGCTAAGTAAAACATATTCCATATTAATAATAATTAGGTACCTCTTATAAGTTTATAATAAGTTTATATAATATTATGCTTACAGCAATTAAACCTGTGCTGTGTTCTTTGAGAGCGCTTACAAAACCCAAAATTGTGAGGCATAAAATGCCACAGCCGGAAGCAACAGCTAAAATCGGAGCAGATGTCTCTGAGGAATGGAGCCAATGTCTGTACTCAGAAGTTGCAGAAATGTTTTTCACACCAACGCAGATCAAGGTAATTCCAAAGCCCTGAAACAAACAGTTCTCAATTTTAATTTTATGATATTTTGTCTAATTACAGGTTGGTTTATCAATCTCAGCCCTTGATTGTCAGACATTTATCCTAATATTGTACAAGTATCAAGTTTACAATTTTTTGTATCCCTGTAAAGCATGCATTACTTAGATACCATTATGTTTTGTATACTGATTCATTTCCCTCACGCAAGGAAATTTACTTCTCAGTGAAAATCTCTGACTTATAAACGTTCGACCTCTTTTGTTATAAATTATGAACCGATCATTGAACCACCAATCGTCGTATCTCACCGCACCCTAGTCATTCATCATTATTCCGATGAAACAGTCTCCACTCAAAAGGATATCGATATTTCCATTTCCCTTCCTATAATCGCGTACGTGTCAGAGCGAGAAAATGGGTCAAGAATCCCACGTGTAATCGCCTATTGTATGTACCTGCTACCAACCCCCTCGCTGCAAATGTTATCTCAACTCACATCGTTTGTAACCTCAGCCCGCCCAGTGCAGTGAGATGACAAACGATCTTTAGGATTCGAAACGACGGTGGTGAAACACCAGTAAAATCAACTGTTGCGTGACTCTTCCCCGTAACTTCACGTTAAAAATGTCTCGACACCCTGAAATTCTCCGTAAAACTGTTGATACCCTATCGGTTTAATTGCACCTCGAGGAGCCCCTTGGGAGAATAAACTCTTGTGAAGATTACGCAGTTATCTCTCCCCGTTTTTTTTCCTTGGATTTTCCCCGTAATTTTGCCGGAAATTAAAGTTAGCCTTGGGAAGTGTGTTTTAGGAACATTCCACTTATCATATAGAGTGAAAATGTGAGATTTGTACGTGTCACGGACTTTGAAAAGCATTTTGTGTTATTTACATTCGAGGAATCTATGATCTTTATTTATTACAGCAACCAAAGTAAATCCCATAGCAATCCCTCAAATGGGTACATAAATATAGGGGTACGTGTTTTTTGGCTAATTACACAATGCTCATATGTATAAACTTGCAGTTAAATTTGAATAAGTGATTTTAGTTCATGCTTGATGTATGGAAGAATCAAAGAAAGTAAATTAGTAGGTATATTAAGTTTCTGAGATCATTGATTCAGGCCTCGATACTTCATTTTTTATAGTGCTGAATAACGAAGTTGAAACTTGCCAAGGTCTACTTGAGACCAATAATATTATATTAAAATATTAACAAAAAATAAGCTTTAGTAAGAAATGTAGCATTTTTTTTACATTGCTTTCTGAACTCTTTTGCCACCAACACATTTAGAAGTTAGAGATGAAGGTAAATTATCTGCTTTACCAGAATTTACTAGTGAATTGATCAAAATAGAAAAAGCAATCTCTCTTCAGAAATTTCACAAGGAACTGCCACTTGATAAAGATTATTCTTCCAGTAATATGAAACGTGTTCAATATGTGAAAGAACGGAACTACAGGCATCAGGTCTATTTCTCTTCAGGCCTATTTTATCAGGCTGTTTCATTTCTCTTCTTCCATAGCTTATTCTTGATCCCCCCACCAAACAAAGACATATACAGGTATGGATAAAGCATGGAACCCTCACCCATGTCATACAAGCCACAGACAGAAAAATAGATCCAACCAACCAAACAAGTCTCAACTCCTGATATGCCAACCTAAATTTTATCCAAGCATGTAGTTGAACGAATGAAGAGTGTGGGGGTCATGAAAAGGGGAACTAAAAGGGATTTCAAACCAAAAAGGGGTAGGTATTTTTCAAGTGTCTTCCCAAGGTCTTAGGGGTACTACTAAGTGACTGACATAAAGTTACGAGGTTATTGATACATAGTCATTGAGATCATACATTTTAAAAGACACGGCATTGAATATGGGCTATAGTCCAAATTGGAGGGAAGACGTTTTTCATACTGTATTTGGGGGTGATATAAGTAAGCCTATCCAACACCAAACTTACAAATTCTTCTCGAATTCACATTCCACGAATTTCGACATGACAGACAAAGTTTCTCACTCAGATTATAAATATTTGAACTATAATTCATACCTTCTCCAGAAATTACTAACAATTTTCTGCTTCAGCTTCTGGACTCTCAACCAAGTCTTGCGTGGTATTGGGAAGGTTGTGGAGACTAAAATAGAAACCCTTTTTGGAGTGGGTAGATTTTTCCATAGCTCTAGGCTCGTGATGATCAAGATCCTGATATGCCCACATTCACAACATTACTGCTGCCGATTGCGATTTACCGCATTCTGACGGTTGTTTTCTTCACGCGGGGGCCTCCGAGTGCAGCCCGACATGAGACCGATCAGCCGAGTTTCGCTTCCGCTCTGATTTATCGTAGTTTCTACATCTCAGTCGAGTCACATGAGTATCACGCTCTCTTGTTATCGGAGTTGGCAAGCGAACGGGTGATCAAAAAGTCGTTGACACTTTAAAATTATGTAGTGAGGGCTGACCAAGAATTCATGTTCGCCGGTTCCCTGAACTTTTTTTTATTTATAAGGCTTGTTTTTTTTTTTTTTTTTTTTTTTTTTAAGGTTTAAGCCACACCTCAACTAGAAGGGTCATTAGCGGCATTGAACAAGGTGTCAAAAGGGACATTGGAAGTGGCACGATTCTAAGGCGAGCCATATTGCCATCCTTGACTAAAAAGGAGCGCCATCATGGACTCCACTGGCAAAACTCGGAGGGGGGAAAAATGAGGGTACAGTGATGACCACTGTTTAGTCCCCAAAGTGGATTAAAAAACCAAAAAATAAAGTAATACAAGTAAGACTAGACGTAAAATGGGCTAATAACTATATACAATCAGCAAATTGAAATACAACTACGACTAGATGTACTTATATAAATACATCACAGATCAGATATCACACTCCGTAGTAGAGCTCAGCGGCTCTCAGGTACAACAACAGGGTCGAACCTTGTCTAGTCCGGATAAATCGTCAACCCACTGAGGTGGCTGATGCTAGACTCGGAGGTCCACGAGGGCTGGGCAGTCCTCCAGAAAGTGGCGGATTGTAAGATCACCCCCACACCTCCCACACACACACCATCTCGAGCTTCTGCACTAAGCAGGTGTCTGTGAGTAAGATAGGTATGGCCAGTGGCAACCCGTTTGACGACTATTCGATCCCTCCTTGGAAGTAGGGTTATGAAAGGGCCCACCGGGCTCAAGTCCTGAAGGACACCACACAGACCAGTGACCTCACCCTGCCATTGCTCATGCCAGATGGAATTGGCTTTATGTTGCATGTAAGAGATTTGATCCTCTATGCGTATGGGCAACATATCAAAAGAGTTATCACCAATGATTCTCCTTGCAAGGGCATCTGCACACTCATTACCATGAATACCCACATGGCTCGGTACCCACATAAAAGTTATGGTTGAGCCCAATGTCGTGGCTTGGTGTAGCGATCTACGTAGGCTTTGTATTAGGGGATCATCAGAATATGAGTCCCTAATCGCCCCGATGTTATTTAGTGAATCGCTACAAATCACATAATTCCCAACTCCCAATAATTGGCAGTGTCGAACAGCCAGTGTCACTGCCCACAGCCCTGCTGTGAACACAAACGCAACTGCTGGTAGGCGTCTAGTGACTTGGAAGTCGGGGCTCCATAGAGCAAGGCCAACACACCATGTGTCTCTGAGCCATCAGTGAATAGAAGAGTGTCCAGCATATCGCTGGGTTGCTCAGTGTAGCGACATCTGAGGATGTGTGGGGGTGTATTGCCCTTGACCCCGACCCTCATGCAAAGGTCAACACGCATCCCAGACAAGGTCCAGGGAGGGGCAGGGGGCACCTCATATGGAACAAGAGGGTATCTCTCTATGCTATCCCACCTAGTGAGCTCTTGAACACGAATACCCAATGGGCGAGTTCGTTTTTGGAGCCTGGAATATGTCTCATCTAGGGATTGTAGAGTGACCACTTCATGGGTGAACTGGGAAATAACGCAATCCCTCTGCATGGCGAAGTGTTTAAGGCTTGTCTTGTTCAATTTTGTCTTGGTTACCCCTTGATATTTCTCATACAAGTCCTTATTTATGCCAAACAAATCAAGCATTCCAAAGGAATGGGTGAGTTAGTTGGACAACACTGTTAAAACTCCGTAAATTGGAGTCAAATTAGGGGAAAAAATTGTTTAAACAATTTCTAAAAATGGCACAAAGGCAAAAAATCGTCAAGGTTATATTTTATAGAGGAATATTATTCAAAAAAACGCTGCAAATTATCACACAAAGGTTTATTATTTCGGTGTTAGATAGCCCTTCCACGCTGATCAACTGTCTATAATTATTTAACTCACACAGTTCCACCTCTTGGAAAGGAAGATAAAAAGAAGAGAGAAGGCGACGATGAAGCATAGCAATTAAAAATCAACCCAATAAATGATGGCACAATCTCGGCAAACAAAACCAAGGAACCCAACGTCATGGATACGATTAACCCTAATTCTTACGCACCGATGCTGAATAATTACGAACTAAAAATAACAAATCTAAAAATATGTTTCTGGAATCGAAACGGAAGATTAACTTCACTTGCAAATGAGCCGGATGATCTTAACTACGATAGTAACTACGATAGCCAATGTTTCACCGAGACCTCGCACGAAGACAGCAGCTTCCCAAAGCTACCCATATTCACTGATTACCAATTTTAGTTTCTGCTCGAACGCAACAAGGGATAGCAGCCATGGTCATGGAAGCGGAGGAATAGCTGTCCTAGTGAGAGAGGAGCTGGCTTCGAGGTGCTAAGTCTTTGACTTACATATCATGATTTTGGATCATCTTACAGATCAAACTACTGGAGGCTGCATTGGCGCTGGGAATACGTAACGTACAGAGCATACTTCGTAGCTCCTTTCTTTGGCCCTCTTCGCTCCTTTAATCGTACCCTGGACGATTCAATTGTGGCTGAGCTATTGGACTTCAATGATGGCCGGGCTGAAATGGGTGCTTCACACCAAGACACCTTACAATCTCCGATGCTAAGAGCTTTCGTGCGAAGTGATTTTTGAGAGTGGCCAAGGAATCTGCTGAGCAATCTTCTAGACATCGCACTGCTGGTTTCATCACATTGTCTGCTATTTCTTTTGACATTTACTTTTTTTCATAATACATACAATAGCTAAGGGAAAAGCACCAATAGTGGACACTGTACCAGTAGTGGACACTTAGGAAAAAAAGTTGTAGAATAAGGATTTGGGTTGAGCTGGGCACTTGTTCCTTTTTGGATTCACTAAAGTAATATCCAATTAAACGTGAAGAACAAGAAGAAGACGTTAGGGCTAACGTGAAAAACAATGACTCGGCATCAAGACAACCAGTCAGTGAGTGTAGTGATTTCGTGCAGGACGCTATGAAAAATGGTAAGGAAAAGAAGGTAAGTTTTAAGAAATATTCATATACAATCTTCAAATATTTGTGCCCATTGGTTTGAAAAATCACTTCAGTTACTAATTAGATGATTTTCCGGCCGCTTAACTTCGTTTATGTTGATAAACTGGGCTTTTTGAGCATGTCCGCTTCTAGTGCAGCAAAAATGTCGGATGCTCTAGTAGTGGACACCCCTGTTCACTACTGGCGCATCTTCCCTTTTCGACAGAGGTTATGTTTTTTATTTGCCACTTATTCTTTTATATTGCAATACGCTCACGATACAATTTTCAAATGAATCTAATGTTTCGGACCAGAGGCGGACAGGGGTGTCCTCTACTAGTACAAGAGATGTCCACTACTAGTTCATGAGGTATCCTCTACTAGTACATGAACTGTCCTCTACTAGTGCTCACTTTATCCTTCTATTTGAATTGAATTCTTTGGGATTTTCTATTGATTGTTTATTTTTCCTCTCTTCCATAGCAAAAATAAAGCACAGAAGAAAAGAGGAGGAGGGATGCAATCGTACATCAAGGAATGTCGACTGCCGCTGCTGAAAGGAAAAATAATATTCCGAGGACATTTCTATAAAGCGAAGGGTCTTCGTCCCACAAAAATTAAAATTCTGTTCTTAGTAAGAAGGACGAAGAAATCTTGACTACATAGATCATTGCATCTGCTAGGGTGGGTATCCCGGTGTGTAAAGTTGATCGTTTGCGAGCGAAGCGAGCAACTTCATGGGGGGGTCCAGGGTTTGTCCTACACATATACAGCCGTACCGAGCGAGCGAAACGAGCAACATCCCCTACACACATTAAACCTACCCTTAAGGATCTACCGTTTGCGAGCTAAGCGAGCAACATCCCCTAAACACGTTAAACCTACCCTTAGGGATCTACCGTTTGCGAGCTAAGCGAGCAACATCCCCTACACACGTTAAACCTACCCTTAGGGATCTACCATTTGCGAGCGATGTGAGCAACATTCCCTACATGTTTCAATTGTAATACATCGCATGTATACAGCCACACTTTGCGAGCGAAGCGAGCAACTTAACGGGGGCTTGCCCCCCGGCTGGACGTGGAGGCGGGCGAAGCGAGCCGGAGCGGCTAGTAAATTATAAAGATGAGAGAAAAGTTCATATAAACCAGGTTTTAAGAGTTTTACAATAGCCAACAAAGTTTGGGCATGATTCGTATTGATTTTAAGTAACTGAAGTCTGATTTATTATATATCTTCTATACTCAAAGTCTGATTAATTATACTTATTGTTTTCAATTTTTAATAATTATCAATTAAGTACTAATTTGTTCATTCCGAGTTACCATACAAAGAATTGATTGTATAATAAAATCAAGATCTGTTTGTTTCATCTATCATGAAAACGGGTTCTAGCAAAAGAATTAATCTCACGCATATTTTAATATTTTCTGTAATTTCAGTGCCTTGCGTCAATTTGTTCCATATGTTTGTATGATTGAGTAAATAAATATACATGATTATAAACCAAATTTTACATCGTCTTGTTGATATATACCACGTGTCCACTACTGGGTCATCAAGTGTCCACTACATCAACATTCAAAAATTGTAGCTGTCCACTACTGGTGTATTCTATTATTCGATAAATTTTGACTCTATTTCTTCAAACATTATTAAAATGGGTGATTCCTTCGATTAAAATCAATGAAAAATGTCTGAAGAACATGCAGACACCCAAAAAACCGGTTTAAAGCTAAACAATTATGGGGAAACACAAAAAAACGCACAAGATTTTCTTAACATGTCCACTACTAGTGCTTTCCCCTTAGTACTCGTGGACTCTCTAAGTCGGTTCGTAAAGTAGATACTTTTCTTTTGTTATCTTTTGCAAATCAAGATGTCTATAATAACTTCTTTTCACCTGTACGATGTTTATGTACATATATTTTTTAAAAACACGTCACAAATATTATTTGCTAGGAACACTTGTAACAATCTATTAAGATTTATACAATAAAGATTGATTGATTGATTGAATTATTAAACTCCGTTTGTAATATATGATCAGGACATGGCGCATCGTGCCTCCCAAAAGGGTTTACCTATGCAGTTCCAAGACTCCGCAATTTCACGCTTCACAGTAAATGTTAGAAAAAGATCGATAGGTAAAAAAATAATAGATTCAGAGGTCCCTCATCTGATCAGTGCGCCTCCGTACCTCGTATTATTCAAAAATGTTGATTAACTAAAAAGTAGAAAATTAATGAAATAGATAATCGAAAAGTTTTAAATGATCTTAAAAAGTTCCATAGCGGAAAAGAGTAAATCAAGATGTTGCTTGAAACGTCAAAATCGGTCAATTAAAAAACAAAAAATGATGCTTGAAGTAAGCAAATAAATGCTTGATTTTGGAGACAAAAATTGTTCTTCTCCTTAAAGTGAAAACAATACTTCTGCTACCTTTATTAGACTCGGAAGCAATTTATGCATAAATTTCAGTAATACGTGGTAAAAAAAAGTTCAGGTCATGCAGAATGATCGTATGAGCAAAACGATGACCCTTATGACGAGCAATCTTGAGCAGAATGACTCGATTGCCGTGATTCACTCTTCTGAAGGTATTCAGACAGCCTAAGACCAAGATTGTCGCACGAATGTTAGATGCTTCTCCAGCAACTTTTCAGTGCATACCTAGTTGAATACAGTCATGCATCACAGGTGCACTGACAGTTATAACAAGAAAACCAAATCGGTCGAACTAGAATAAGATCGAGTCGATTTAGCAAAAGTTCAACCTACTCCTGCATGCCAAAGTCACTTTGCAATTCACAGTCGTGCGTTAACAACTATCCCCCCTTCCAGCACTCAAATAATTCTGGAGTCCAAACGATTGATCGTACAGTTCTCCGGTTGCTATAATTCTATTCTAAACTTAGCTAAAGCAAAAACTGCTGTTTTACAATCTAGGTACCTATTATTCTTCTATTATTACCAAGGTCTAGATTTTTAATATTTCAACCCTTTTTTACCCCGCAGCGATGTACCGAAATCAGTACCAAAATCTTGGTACTGTTCCAAGAAAAAGTTTTCAGGGCCTGTCAGTGAGCCTTTAATGTACCCAAATACCCCTCGAGTTCAAACAAAATGGACCAATTGATGATAAGAAATAGACATTAGCGATCGACAAGAAACAATAAAGTTACGTATGCGCATGCGCACAATCCCTGAAAGTTACATCAAAATCGGAATAAAACTTGGTATAGTTATGGGTGTGACAATGATTTACCACAGACACACAGACAGACAGACATACATCAAACAGACACAGAACCAAACTTGATCAGCAAGCTCTATAACTATAACGCAAAACAAGTGGACATTTCGAACTTGGTAGACTGATTTTTTTTTTTCGAAATCTCGCACAAAGCCTTCGGTAGGGATTTGAAAAAACATTTCTGTGTTTATCATAATAAGTAACTCTTCAGATTTCTGTCATAAGACCTTAATGAGGACATTAACTATCCTACGTTGTTACCGAAATGGAAAATCCTTCTTTTCGCTAATCGCCTATCTTGAGATAGATGGTTTTTGCACGTTTCTGTGTTCGCTCTAGCAGCGACTCTTGAACCAAACTTATTTGGCTTGATGAGGAAGATGGCCAACCATATCAATGAATATTCAAGCAGGTTTTTAAAAAAAGTGTAAGAAACAATAAAATTGAACGGTTGGAACCCGCCTGCGTTCAGAAGAATTCTTTGATAAGAATGAATAATTAATGAATTTTCCAAGTATCAATGTTCCGAGAATATGAAATGATTGGCGTCACAAACACTCACACGTGGGCCACAATACAAGAAAAAGCGCTGTTTATGCTCGAACGAATCATGGAGGTTTTGCACGTTTAGTTTAGTAAGTTGCACGTTTAGTGTAGTTTTTGCACGTCTAGCAGCAACTCTTGAACCAAACTTATTTGGCTTGATAAGGAAGATGGCCAACCATATCAATGAATATTCAAGCAGGTTTTTTAAAAAAAGTGTAAGAAACAACAAAATTGAACAGTTTGAACCCGCCTGTGTTCAGAGGAATTCTTTGAGAATGAATAATTAATGAATTTTCCAAGTATCAATGTTCCGAGAATATGAAATGATTGGCGTCACAAACACTCACACGTGGGCCACATACAAGAAAAAGCGCTGTTTATGCTCGAACGAATCATGGAGGTCGCACGAACGTTGTCAACCTTCGTTTAGCTGAGGCCGTTTTTCCTCTCGAGATATCTACAAGCACGAGTCGTGCGATAAAGTAAGATGATGCATGGCAGGTGGCCCGTGATACTGTTCGTAAGCGGTCGGAATACAAGAAACCCAGAGAGGGTACGCTGCCAGCCACAAGACGAATGAGTATCGCGATATGACGCCCTTACACGCTAAAACATACCTACCTAAGGATTCAGCTCAGAGCTCGTTAAGCCCTAGAACCTGTTAATGTCCGAAAAGGTTGGACGAATGCACCGACTTTTGTAGGACAAGTTAATTGCACAGGAGTGAATGTCAGGTTCAATTAACCCTTTGTGTGATGTTAATTGTGGCTTTAATAATTCCAAGGATAACAATTTGAGATTTTAACAGAAGAATAGAGTGGTAGAAAATTAGAGTTGAAACCTGTGCAAGGTAACAGCGAGAGGCCGATTCACATATAAGAGACGACAGGCAGAAGCGTAACGTTACATCGGGAAGATGTAACTTTAGAAGAAAAACAATGGATAAGTTTACCTTATTATGGAACAATTTCTGATAAAATTGGCAAAATTCTATCATCGAGAGGTAGGTAACAAAGTAGGTTTTAAAACTAAAAATAATCTTAAATCATTACTAGGATCCGTTGAGGACAAAATCAATGTTTAGGATAAAAGTGGAGTTTATAAATTAAAATGTTCTTGTGGCTACAAATATTGCGGCTAGACTGGTAGGAAATTTAGGGAAAGAATAGACGAGCATCAGGAAGATTTCAGGGAAAATAAGGGTAAGTCTACATTTGCGAAACATCTTAAAGAATCCAATCATAGTTACAATTTTGATTTGACAGATGGACAGTTTGTAGAATTTCTTCATTTTTGCCCAAAGGGAGGTATGTTGAATGTACTTGAAAAATTCGAAATTATCAAAAGTGACAGATCTGGTAAATGTTAAATGAGGATAAACCTCGATATATTTCACCACTGATAGGTCCATTTCTACAAAGCTTGAAATTATCCCTTCACACTGCTGAAATCCCCCTTCACTTTGTATGCACTTAATTGGTTGTACCTCCTGCCCTTTTCCTTTCTCTCGACCAATGGGATTCAATCTCCCTTCACCTGTCACTATATAAGCTATGTCCTTTGTAATGTGTCTTCAGTTATTGTTTGTTACTGATGATGGCCTAACCGTCGAAATCGATTTAACATTGTAACTCTTTATTTTTCGTGGAAATAGACAACGTTTTTCACTAACTTCCGTTTTGAAATGGGTTTCCACAACTTCGTCGCGAGTGATTTAGTTTTAGTTCGTAGGCAGAAGTGTGGTGCATGGAAGGTGCAGGCAGTAGTGTAGGCAGTTGTTGAAGTGCACAGGTCTAAAATGATTTCTGGCGACTAGAGTGACAAGGACGTCTTCAATAATCAATAATCATAATATTAATCAATTATCAGAAATACTGAATGCTACATACAAAACGTGGTTGGGAACTAGCTGGAAAAAACGGGTGAAATACTGGTAAAACTTTTCGGCCGGGAAAAATAATTACTTGTTCTTTTCAAATGAAAAGGTCACAAAACTAGAGGAATTATGCCCTTTCAGTATCACTTATAGAAAATCGACAGGTCTTATCGACTCAGATGGGTTTTCTAGCATTGTCTGAGGAAGAGGAAGATATTTTGACCTTGGGTCCTTGTAGGTAAATTTCGTTTTCAATCCAATTAGCTCAAGCTTATCAAAGGGCTTTTGGAAGCATTCAGTAGGGATGGGGGCTTTGAAGTGTTGACTCTTCGTTTAGGCTCTACCTAAATGACTACGGTTAAAAATAGAAGTTAATCGAAGAATGGAAAGATTGTGTTGTCAGAGCTGGCCAGTCGCTAATTGACTCCTTTAGTAAATATATACAGGCAGATGATAATTTTGCATCTAAATAGTCAACGCATATGGCTGTTTACTAGGTACCGCTGTGACAGACATAGTGGTATAGAAAGTTTAATTTTACGATGTGAAAGTCAATAAAAATAATAGGTAGGTAGTAGGATTCCTGATTTACATTCTTACATGTAATACGGTGCCAGGATACTGGAAAGATGTTTCCAATGTTAAAAATAATGTTTCATCGTTAATCAGCAATCAAGAGACATGGCCTACGGAAAACGTACATTTTTCAAATAAACATAACTTCGTCTTTTGCGTGTAAAATTTATTTAAAGATAGTAAATGAAAGCTTATTTAATGCGTAAAAAAGTGCAAAAAATTACACTTGTTGAATGATGACAGTTTTCGGCTATGAAACGCTGGAGACGTTCAAGGAAATTGTTCGCATCTATTTCCAACAACTGTTTGTTTAGTTCAGCAACCTTCTGATGAATTTAATTTTTTAATTATCATGCCTGCATCAACGGCCTTTTCAAAGCTCCACAGCCACTTGAATAATCGGTTCTTAATTTTTTAAGGGAATGGTGTAGTTGTCACAATGACGTCAGTGCGATAAACCACCATGATCAATGACTTTTTGCTGTCTGAGCTTACAATGATAGGGGTCAATCACGCAAATGTGTGAGTCCAACAAGATAGGATCTTATGAGGGCAGAAAATCTTTGGCAGTACTTAGAGGCATTATATCCTGGCATGATCTGCATTATCTCATAATGTGGCGGTCCTGTGGCCCCTGAAGTCCCTAAATTTGACCATAAGTGACTTTTTAGTGGGGGTTCCTGAAGACGGATGTGTACGAATCCAAATGTCGGACAGGAGAATTGAAAAACGAAATTCGTCGGGTGAAAAAAATCCAAAGACTTCGAGCTCCGCTCAAACGTCATACTAATTGACAGACTCGTTGACTGGTTCAATCTATAGTGATAAAATATTAAATTATGTAAAAAAAAAAAAAAACCACCATGCAGGTATTTTGTATTTTTATTATTAAGAGCAAGAATAACAACGAAAAGAAGACCCAGCTGATATTACTTCGTCGCAATCTCTTCCGCACTTGTGAAGAGGCTATGTACCAAATTTCAATGCTTAAGGAAGTACAGGAGGGAAGTTACTTTTCTCTATGGTTCAGCTGATCTGAATTCATAGCAATCACTTCCACAGGTCCCAAACAGGCTGACAGAAATTTCAGGGCTCCAGGATGTGCAGGAGAGAAGTAAGGTTCATTGCTGTCTTAGCTGATCGGAATACCTCGCGATCACTTTCGTAGTCCCCAAGAGCATGTGTACACAATTTCACGGCTCTAGGATATACAGAAGACTGTGTAGAGAAGATTTATCGCTCACACATCAGCTGATTTGGCGATGTCCTGTGGTCCCTAGATGTGACCATATTTGATTTTTTAATGGTGGTTTCGGGTTTTTTAATGGTACGAATCCCATACATCGGACAGGAGAATTGAAAAACGAAATTCGTCGGAAAAGTAGTCCTCAAGAGGCTGTGTACCAGATTTCAGGACTCTAAGATGTATAGAAAGGAAGATATCTTTATCGCTCACTGAGCTGATCTAACTTCCTTCCAATCATTTCCAGTGGTGCACAAGAGGCTGACCGAACTTCAGGGCTCCAGAATGTGCAGTAGGAGAGAAGTAAGGTTCATTGCTCTCTCAGCTGATCGGAATACCTCTCAATCATTTTCATAGTCCCCAAGAGCATGTGTACAAAACTTCACGGCTCTAGCATATACAGAAGATTGTGTACAGAAGATTTATCGCTCACACATCAGCTGATTTGGCGATGTCCTGTGGTCCCTAGATGTGACCATATTTGATTTTTTAATGGTGGTTTCGGGTTTTTTAATGGTACGAATCCCATACATCGGACAGGAGAATTGAAAAACGAAATTCGTCGGAAAAGTTGTTGAAAAAATCCAAGGACTTCGTACTCCGCGCAAACGTCATACTAATTGACTGACTCGTTTACTGGTTCAATCTAAAATGATGAACGATATATAATACTAGCCGCTCCGGCTCGCTCCGCTCGCCTCCATGTCCAGCCGGGGGGCAAGCCCCCCGGACCCCCCATTAAATTGCTCGCTTCGCTCGCAAAGTGTGGCATATAGGGAATGTTGCTCGCTTCGCTCGCAAAGTGTGGTATGTAGGGAATGTTGCTCGCTTCGCTCGCAAAGTGTGGTATGTAGGGAATGTTGCTCGCTTCGCTCGCAAAGTGAGGCTGTATACATGGAATGTATTACAATTGAAACATGTAGGGGATGTTGCTCGCTTCGCTCGCAAACGGTAGATCTCTAAGGGTAGGTTTAACTTCTGTGGGGGATGCTGCTCGCTTCGCTCGCTTGAGGAAGTTATACTGCCCACCCAACTTGGCAGACGTTAATTAAAATAGAAATTAAAAATTTTGTCTAAAAAATTAAAAAAAAATTTAGGGGTGGACTACCCCTAACATTTAGGGGGATGAAAAATAGATGTTGGCCGATTCTCATAGATACCGGATAAGCACAAAAAATTTCATCAAAATCGGTCAAGCCGTTTCGGAGGAGTATGGCAACAAAAACTGTGACACGAGAATTTTATATATTAGATTTAAAAATAAACAAAAAAACACCATGCTGATATTTTGAGCTTTTACTTATTATTAAGAGCAAGAATATACGATAACAAGACCCAAGTGCCATTACTTTCTCGCAATCACTTCCGGCGCTCGTCAAGAGGCTGTGTATCAAATTTCAGGGCTCCAGGATGCGTAGCGGAGAAGTTAGGTTCATTTATCTCTCAGCTGATCGGACTACCTCGCGATCACTTTCAGTAGTCCCCAAGAGGCTGTGTACCAGATTTCAGGACTCTAAGATGTACAGGAAAGAAGATATCTTTATACCTCACTCAGCTGATCTAACTTCCTTCCAATAACTTCCAGTGGTCCCCAAGAGGCTGTGTACCAAATTTCAGGGCTTCAGAATTTATAGAAGAGAAATACAGTTCATCGCTCTCTCAGCTGATCGGAATACCTCGCGATCACTTTGGAAGTCTCCAAGAACATGTGTACAAAATTTCACGGCTCTAGGATATACAGAAGACTGTGTACAGATGATTTATCGCTCACACATCAGGTGATTTGGCGATGTCCTGTGACCCCTGAGGTCCCTAGATTTCATCATATTTGATTTTTCAATGGTGGTTCCTAATGACGCATATGTACGAATCCCATACATCGGACAGGAGAATTGAAAAACGCTTGCATACGAGTCTGCAACACATTGGGACATTTTATGTCTTTAGTTGAAGACAAGTATGTGTTGCAGACTCGTATGCAAGCTCCAAGAGCCACTCAGCTGATCCGGACCCTGGGCATCGTCACGTAAATGTGCTAAAGAGACTACATACGAAATTACAGCTTCCTAGAGTGTAAAACATAGAAATTAGCTTTAAGAGCCACTCATCTGATCCGGACCCAAATAAAATACTTTTAATCCCTGTTCCTAAGACATTTTTCTCATGATTTTCTGACCCTCATTTTCCCGGGAAAACTTGACATAGTATTTTGTTGCTCTCTGCACATTGAGGGATATCTGACTTAGTATACAACTGAAATATTTGAAAAACTGTTGTTTTGTGTAAAATCTCGTCGAAAACTATAGCAGGAACTAAACATAACATTGACTTTATCCAACAAAAAAAAAAAAAAAATCTCAAAATTCTGAATATTAATGTAAGAATGTGCAGCTATTAACAGTAAAAAGTATATAAACTGAAAAGCGAACACGCAGGATAAGTGAAAAATGTCGGTCGGACTTGAAAAATGAATACAGTAATAATTGGCTGTATCGTATTTTGTTAACACAGCTATAATATCTGCCAATGGTTAACTGGAGTGACATAATATTACTTTACACTAAAAAATAGGCCACTGACGCACCCAATTATGGGTGCTACGAAATACTATGTCGAGTTGGTATCTTGTTGAACTCACATTGAACACATATTTATCACCCCAACGACCAATATTACTGGTGGAAAAAATTATATCTCTATACATAGTACCTTGTTGCAGTAATATTTTTCACATCTGGCGACTGACATAGTATTGGCCATTCAAGTTTTCTTGTTACCTAGTAACAATGCGACATTGATTGTTCGCGGTACTGAAAGATGACACTTGGACCTTTCATTTGAAGGTATAAACCAATTTTCGCTAAAAATTGACATAGTATGGTGTTGCACCAAGGTCCAGAATTATTGAGAATGATCACCTGAGTGTACACAATTATTCAAATAACCTTCCACATAACTCAGCTTGTTGGCCACGCACTTCGCACTCGTAGTTAACATAATATGTTTGGTTAAATCGAGAGCTTTCGAACGAATGGTCAACGAATTTTGTGGGATGAAAAACGACGAAGTACCATTTCCCTAGCAACGACACGGTTGTAAGCGGAAATCATAAAAATATTTTCGTGAGCAATTTTCCGTGACGTTTTTTTAGTTTATGTGCCATAGCAAAGACATAAAATGTCAAAAAACAAAACACCATGCTGATATTTTGAGCTTTTACTTATTATTAAGAGCAAGAATATACGATGACAAGACCCAAGTGCCATTAATTCTTCGCAATCACTTCCGGCGCTCGTCAAGAGGCTGTGTATCAAATTTCAGGGCTTCAGAATTTATAGGAGAGAAGTAAAGTTCATCGCTCTCTCAGCTGATCGGAATACGTCGCGATCACTTTCGTAGTCCCCAAGAGGCTGTGTACCAGATTTCAGGACTCTAAGATGTACAGGAAAGAAGATATCTTTATAGCTCACTCAGCTGATCTAACTTCCTTCCAATAACTTCCAGTGGTCCCCAAGAGGCTGCATACCAAATTTCAGGGCTCCAGGATGTGCAGGAGAGAAGTAAGGTTCATTGCTGTCTTAGCCGATCGGAATACATCGCGATCACTTTCGTAGTCCCCAAGAGCATGTGTACAAAATTTCTCGGCTCTAGCATATACAGAAGATTTATTGCTCACACATCAGCTGATTTGGCGATGTCCTTTTGCCCCTAGATTTGACCACATTTGATTTTTTAATGGTTGTTCCTGAAGACGTTTATGTACTTATCCCATACATCGGACAGGAGAATTGAAAAACGAAATTCGTCGGGAAGTTGTTGGAAAAATCCAAGGACTTCGCGCTACGCGCAAAGGTCATACTAATTGACGGACTCGTTGACTGGTTCAATCTAAAATGATAAACTACTAAATTATGTAAAGGAAGAAAAAAATTTTTATTCATTTCGAAAGTGAAAACAAAGCTTCCGCTGCCTTGCAGTCTCGGAAGCAATTCATGTACCTCAGGGATGTCACCCAGCCTATAACACCAATAGCCCAAACTTATGGAAAAAAGTTTGTTTTAGTCGACAACAACAGGGCAAGCTGATGTTCAAGAATGGCGCAACTTGTGGACCAAGACGCAACTAATCACCTCATATTGCGCAAACCTGTTTGCGTGCGATCTCTAATTACAGCCAGAGGAGGTAGTACTGACTATTAAAGTGATTTTAATGTTTTTTGACAATTTTTAGAAAAGTGAGTTTTTCAGTTTTTTGGCGATTTCTAAGAAAATCTTAGGAGGTAATGTTTCACGAAATCCCTCGATTTCATAGAAAAAAACCACGTTTTTCAACATTCAAACAAACTTTTCTCCCTCAATTAACAAAATTAAAAAAAAAAAAAAATTGATTGTACCGTTGGAAAGCTGAGATTTTGGCGCAGTTTTTGAGCCTACCTGCAAAAATTCCCGCGTCTAATTACCGGGACCTATGAGCATAGAAAAAACAATTTTCGAAAATTGACCTAATTCACTTTTTAGGCTGATTTATACCCCATTCAATCCAAGCGAAAAATTTTGATTTGGCATTGAAGAGATAGGAAATTTAATGCTCTTTCCAACGGTCTCCTCAGATTTGATTTTTACTCGCAAAATTAAGGGAGTTGTGGCCGTTTTAGTGTCATAAGGTCAAAAACACGGGAAAAAAGTATTTTAATTTCTCCCTTGATGGGAAAAACAAAAGATCATGGATATGTCTAGTACTTACTGCTTGCCAGTTGGTACCTACTACTCAATTGTATACCAACCATGTAGTGCCTTCTTTTCACAAGATTATTCCATTATGGTTACTAAACAATATTAGTTTATAACTTAGAGTAATAAATCAGCATTCCTTGACACTACAATGGCTTAGAGGTCATGAAATGTCGTGGTAAAATGAGAGCATTCCAAAAAGTGGCGAACGATTTTCCTACAATGAAAACTATGGGAGTTACTTTTCCCTAGTAACGCCTTGGTTGTACGTGTAAGGGTAAGATTTGTTCGTCTCTTGATCCCTTAGTTTTGACGAGAATAAAAGTTCCCGTTTTGGTCTCAATACGCACCGTCAGGCTCGTGAGACATTTGACCATAACCAGAGAGTATAATTCCCCTGTCTCCGCGCTGTTTTAGGAAGAATGATAAATGGAATGGTTAATAATGATGACAATTTTGGTGACAAGCATGATGACAATTTTGGATTGGTCAACACGTATTTATTATGAATATTCAGACATTTCCTCATTCTTCAGATACACTTATATGACCAGGTTATGACATATGTTTTTTAGCGCTAGAGAGACTACCTACAGTCCTTTACACTCCTAATACACACACCTACCTAAGCCTCCAAAATTCACTACTCCGTCTCGCGCAGGTTTATCGGGCACGGCGCGACCGAGGGAAACCGCGGGACGTTTTCTTGAAGTGCCTGGGCGTAGGTACTTAAGTGGGTGTCGGAGAGACTGTTTCTTGGCAGTAGATGGAAAAGGGGGTGTTTGCTTACCGTTGGCTGAACGGCTCTCTGTTGATCTTGAACCCTCCTCAGCATTGGCGTCTCTTGGCTAGGGAGACTCGCTGATCTTCGGCTGCCGATTCTTCTTGGCATCATAGGTACACGAGCGCCGAAGAGTGGAGGCCCGCGACCGGTCCGTCTTCCACTGCTCCCTCAACGGACCAAATTTCCGCCTCCGGACGGGTACACAATTTCAGAAACAAGACCTCGAGCTGATGCTCGTCAAACAGTTTTATTCATTCGTCCAGGGCGTGTCTGCTTTTGGTGGGCCCAATCATCGCCCAGCAATTTCCTCCAAGTCGTTCTCTCTAATTTTTCATTCCGTTCATTGGATACAAGTTTTCGTGACGTATAAGTTAAAGGGCGGTAAACAATTACCTTACCACTTTCCAGGGTGCGAGTGGGGGAATTTAGCCTCTTTTCAACGTCACGCCATGTCTCATAATCCGCTGACATCAGCGCAGTCGTGTTTGTGTGAATTGGGTCAGAGAACTGCATATTCCGGACGTCGGCTTATTGTTGTCTCGGGTATTGTCCATTGTCAACTGTGAATTGTCGATTTACGAGTTGACAATTACCCCCTCCTTTTTGAAATTTTGGTTTGGGCAAAATTTGGGTATTTTCGCGTACACGCTGATTTCGGGGTTTTGCGGTTTTCGCGTCAAAATGGAGGGCTTGGGAGGACTTGAAACTTTTACATGTATAAGGTGGCTAGTCTTAATGTCGTTATTAGTTATTTGTTACCTGTTTTGGAATATTAATGTACAATGTTGACCTTATGTGATTTATTTTCTTAATGATTAATTTTTTCCTAAAAATTGTTTTCTTAAAACTATTTAATTGTAATTTTAATATTATTTAGTAGTTTTCTTACAATTATTAATTCATACAATTATTATAAATTTCTAGGGTTTACATTTTCGATTGAATTCGTTATTTTTTCTAGTATTATAACTTTCCGTGTACATACATTTCATAAATCCTGATAATTTCATATTTTCTTTCATGGCCTACCATTAATTCCTTTTATATAATTTACTCTATTTTATTTTCGCTGTTTTACTGGTTTTCCGTTACCTACATTTTTGTATTCATAAAGTCCATAGTTAAATTCTATTTGTAATATCACTGAATATTTTTAAATAACGTCATCATTCTTATTCTTTTCTGTTATTCGTATTAATGTATTCTTACTCGTAGTAATAATAATAAGCTGTTAAATCTAGCATATTTTTTGTTGCTAACTATGCATGAAGCATAATAAATTCATATCTTCGTTTTTTTACCAATAGTTATCCTCTACAATTCTAGTTTTTCTATCCTTGCGCATTTAATGTTCAATTCTATATGAATTTACAATTTATGTCAATGATATGATTAATTCAATGTTCACACTTATAATTATTATTCCCTTTGCTTAAGATGTTATTATAGTTTTCTAACTGTAGTCTACTTCTGTATAAAATTAGAATTTGTATCTCCTTGATCTTGGTATAGTTTTCTAATGTGTCATAGTTACTTCCGTATGCAATTACAATTTATTGTTCTCCTATCTGTGATCCTATTGATCTATTAGGTAGCTATCGATGGCTTAGTTATCTATTATCCTGGTTGTAGGGGCTCCTTGTATCTATTTCTTGAGGAGCGTGATTTTCTGTCAACGTGAAGTGTGGGTAGCTTTGAAAATATCATATCAATTTTTAATGTTTTGTACCTAGGTGTCCTTTCAGTTTTCATTTAAGTAAACCATTACTTTCATGTCTGTGATTAATGTAATTGTCGATATTCTTGTGTTCGTTTACGTAATTTCGGAGGAAGAATGTTGTGTTGTAGCTTCCAAACTATGAGTTTTTTTTGGAAATGCTGAAAGTTGCATTTTAGCTTTCAATTACGTTTGTATTAGGTCATAGATGAGTGTCTGTATGGATTTATTAATCAAAAAATGGGTTTGTCTCGTCGTAGTGTGGTTTTCCCTGTTTTCAGTGTACCGAGCGGGTTGTGAAGTGGCAGTCGGTCTTTTTCTCCTTCCGACTCGATTTACTCGATCTGCCGTATTTTGAAACTCGTTTTGAATTCGTCAACTATTGGCCTCGCCTACATTTGGTTCTGCTTCCATTGTGTAATTTATTAGTTTGAATTAGCTTTTTGGCATTTGTAAACGGTATACTTCCGTAATTCCAGGTTACATTTTCTGTGGAAATTTTATTTGGGTGAGGTTAAATTGGCGTGGCAATTGATTTAGGTAATTGTTCCTTGAAGGTTGAATTGATTTATGTTGCCTATCTGTGGATTTAAGTTGCTAGGTTGAATTACTTTCTCCCCTAGTTTGTTTTGTTTTGCTCGTGTGGAAAAATATCAAGAATTAGAACTTAAAATTTAGAACTTCGTCATTGTTTTTCCTGATATGTGTAGTATTATAATTAACTGATAATAAATTATGTATCTGTGCTTTTGTTTCGATGTACCTACATCATGTCCCGTTGTAATTGTTTGATTAATGTTTCTTGATTTGAATTGAGCTGGGCATATGTCACTGGTGGTTTATTAGAGTTCCATTTATAAATTCGTAATCCGATTGTGCCATTGTTCTGAAACAAAATGGTCTGCTTCTCCCACCATGTCTATTTACCCACGTTTTTGTCTATTTTTCGTAGGTGCTGTGAAGCTGTTTAGTATAGTTAATTAATCTGTGACTGGAATTGAAATTTTGGTGGTTAGCAAACTGTCTTATGTTTTCCGTGCATTGTCTTTGATTGAACTGATGTTTTGGTTGGCTTTGATCATGTATTGTTGAACATATTTTTCGGAAGTCTTCTGTCTGTTGGATGATGTCATCAGCCGCTTTTATTAAGGTGAAGAGGCGCGCTGTGCCTTTTTGTTCTAGAATTTCATCTGTCTTGACGGCGTCGTCAGACAGCCGCTCAGCGCTTGCTCTTTTTTTTTCTTTGTTCTCCTTTGCTAGTGCTTATCTGTGCAGTCCTATTGTCGCCTCCTAGATGCATCTATGAGGGGGTTTCTGAGAAGCTGTGTTTCGCTGATCTATGTGTTTCGGCTCAACGTGGAGCTGGACTTACAGTAGTTGGTATTTCAGTTGTGATCCGGGCGCGTTGCGGTTAGTATGTGCTTGTTCCCAATAGCTCCTTTCATTTCTATGGCGTTTTTGGAAATTCATTGAATAGTAGGTAATATATTTGGTTTTATTTTGATAGTCGTCTAAGCTCTTAGGTGATTTCTAGGTGTTTTTGGTTCCGCTGTTTGTGAGATTAGGGGTTTTTTTTTTTGAGATATACTTATCTATCAATTATAAAGTTATGTTGCATCCCAATTGCTATTCCTAAACGCCCTCTGATGGCCTTTTATAATTATTGTATTTTATAATTTATTTAAAATTATATTTAATTTATTAATTTATTTTATATTATCCTATATTTATAATTATATTAAATAATCTTTTTTTTTTTTTTTTTAACGTAATTCATGACTTTTGATTTAATGTCCTCTATCTGACATTTTCGCGCATGACGACCTCTTTATATAATTTATTCTCGTATATTTTCCTCATATTCCCGAAAATCGGTAATCTCCTTGTTTCCGCGCATTCTTCGCGCGTGATATCATCCATCATTCTTTCCTATTCGCTGATTCCTTTGTTCCTCTTATTTTCTCATGATTCTCAAGTAAGTACTTGGTTAGGTACGTCTATTCTTTGACGTTCAGTGCGCATTCTTCGCGCATTTTTCGCGCGTTAATTCTTAATCTTCTTCATATTGTTACGTCTCTTCTTTAGACGTTCATTACTCGTATTCCTGCGCATTAATTAATTATTCATTTTTCTTTGTAAATTCTTTGTCTATTCTCACTTCCCTTTTGTTATCTATTTCTTCCGCGCATTAATTAATTATTCATTATTCTTTTTCAATTATTATTATTTATTAGCGCGTCTACTGTAATCTCCATGTCCTCCACTTTTCGCTTTTTTCTATGTCTATTTAATATCGTTTTAATATTCATTTATTAGATCTGCTGTATCCCAAGTTATTCTGTGCAGATTATTGTATCTCTAGTCTTGTATCACTCCATAATTCGTATCCTCAACTTGGTGATATTTGCCGCAAGCCTGATTTATATGTAATCCATTTTGCTCTCATTCCTGGTTCCCTCTTGCTTGTGCTTAAGGACCCTGTCCAACGTTTCACGTCACGTTTTGTTCAGCCCTATACCATGCTCATTTATACATAATTTTTCTCATTTATGCTGTTCTAGATTCACTCTTGTTTTCATACAATTCATACAATATCCATATATTCGTGGCTCGTCAGCCTGCATTCATGCTGCAATTTCATTCGTTCGTTTCTCTCACTCTGTGATTCACGCATTTTCTTCCTCGTATACAGGTCCTTGCATACTTTGTCATTCAATCTTCGCATTTTGGTATTTTTTAACAGGCATTTCACATTTCTGTTCCGTAACTGGGATGTGTGACTATTTTTGATTGAAGTTGGGGTGTTAGTTGTTCGTTACTGGATGAATCAAAATGAATTTTATCTTTTTGCTTAAATATCTCTTCGTAGAAGGATTTTTGTGGCGATTTCCTGGTTGGGTTTTAACCAAAGTACTAGGTCGGGTTTTAGTATTGGTCACGTAGTAGTGGGTAGCATTATTTCTGCGTGATAGTAACTTTTTTTTTGTTGGAATGTGTTTAATGATCGATTTGATTTAGATGGGGGTTATAATTTCCTCTCTCTTCTTTTCTAATTGGTATCGTTCCCTCTCGTTGATCCGTCGTTTCTAATTTTAGTATAAGTCCTATCATTTTTTTTTTTTTTTTTTTTCTCTAAGGATATATGTTTTTGAGTTTAAAATTTTATTTTTGATTGCGTTTTGATTATATGTAATTAATTCAATATTGTTTTCGTGTTAGGGTACGTATCCATTAATTAGAATTTTAGGTAAATTTTGGTGATTTTTTTTTTTTTTTTTTTTTTTTTGAAGAAAACATGTTTTTTTGTTTAAAATCATCGCACACTAAATGTCTTGAGTCGTCAATCAATTAGTCGTCGTATGTCGTTTGTTGAGGGGCTGGAATGTCTTCCTAGGGTATGATTCCTGCGGAACTTCGCTTATATACGTTCAATTCCTTTAATCATTATACTTTTTTTTTTTTTTTTCATTTTTATACATTATACATGGTTTATACATGGTTAGATTTATGGTCTCTTTGCCGACTTTTGAGGGTAATGTATACGAATGGTATAGCTATCAAAGATGAGTGAGTGATCACGATTAGGTTTTTTTTTTTTTTTTTTTTTTTGTAACTCATAATTTCCGTTTTGTGTAATCCGTTGAGTACATTTTGGGTTAGGAAATTTATGCCTTTGTTTGTATTTTCTGCTCTTTAAAATTTGGAATTTATATTAATTACTCGTAGTTTAATTTTTATTATTTTGGTTGTAAATTCGTGCTTTTCGCCTTACTGACAATTGGTAGTTTGTCTGTCTGTCTGATGGTACATTCGCGCTATTTTTGTTTATAAGCGTGTTTGGGTGTAATTTTCTACACAATTTTCCATTCTGAATTTACTTGTGATTTCCAAATTACTTTTTTGATAGTTTTCTCGGGGTTTGGTGAATTTATAGTAAATAGTTTATTGAATAAATACGGCTCCGAATTTCGGGAGTTTTTGGGGGTAAATCGATATTTATTAATATCGAACTTGGTTATTTGTCAAATTTTCACATACACTTTTAAGCCTAACTTTTAGAAATTGTCTAATTGCGCTTAACACTATGATATTTTTCTGATTCTGGCTTCCTGATTCTAATTCCCTACCTAATGCCTCTTCGTTGAGTCACGCTGCGTGCGAGTTTCTGAGAATTTTAGGCAATAGTGCTGTAGCCTGTTGCGAGGCAGTGTTCATGACCTGTCTTCCTTTTAGCATGTAAGTGTACCCTGTGGGTACGATCAGGAGTTCGCACGTTGTAGAAAAATCTGGACTAATGTACGTCCGTACAATGGAAAGGATTAGACCCCTTAACGAAGACGAGCAGAATGGTAATGTTCGAGAGGTCTACGTTCTTAGGTAGAAGTTCCTGTTTGAAAATGGCAAGTACTGCGACGCACTACTTTTTGTATGGCTCATGTCCGGTTCGGAACCATGAGTTGTGCAAGCAGCTGATAAATGCTGTCGCCGAACCTGTTCACTAATTTTGATGGACCCCTGATACTCGCAGATGGTATATCATGCATTCTCCACCTAGGCAGGAGAGGGTGCGTGTTCTAGCATTTGCGGAAAAAGGGTTTTCTCACGAGAGATGTCCATTTTAAATTCTTCCTGAAATTTGACCTTTTTGTGACAACTTAGATGGAATTTGACCTGAAATTTGACCTTTTTGTGACAACTTAAATGGGGTTACGTTCGTAAATCGTTCACCTTTGATATTGGGTTCTAAATTGATTTTCTGCGTAGAAAAGTTCTTTACAAGGGTGCTAGGTTCATTTCATGTTCGGAATCACTATATTTTATGGGAGGTCAATTTCTTCTATCGTACTTCTTAATAGTAACGTCTTCTCACGCCCTTTTGGGCTTTGTAGTGCAATTTGTGCTTCATTTGATTGAAATTCCTATGGCTTCAATAATCTTCTTTCGTGAGATAAGGTGTATATTTATGTATGTTAATCTACGATTATATAGTGATTGCAATCCAGAATTTCCTAAGTTATTCGTCTTTTGGTGAATTTTCGTAAAAAAATCGTCCGTTTTAATCTATCGTGGTTTAAATTATCTACGTATAATTGTTCTTGGTTGGAATTCGGGTTTCTACTTTTTCACTCCTTTATTTTCCTAGCTATTTTTCACGAAATTTGTAGGTTTTTCTACAATGCTATAAGGATCATAATGTGAGTTTCCTCGAGTTAACTATTTGTAATAATTTGTATTATTATTACCTATTATTTATTTATTTTTTTATATACCTATATATATATATATATTTTAAATATTGTTTATGATTGTTTGATTATTTTTTATTTTTTCTTGGAAAATGTTGGCAATTCTCCCACGCTCCGAAGTTTGTAAGGTCCGAATTCTCGCTGTGATTATTTCAAGTTCATTTCCTAGGAGTAGTAATTTCTTTCGTGTTTGTTAATTTTGTAGATGCTTCAGGTATTGTTTAGCTATCGAATTTATTCTATTCAGGTATAGAATGTAATCTATTAGTATCATCTTTATGTTCACTTGGGGATCCGTTGTACGGTATCGTCCTTTACGCTATGCCGACGGCACTCGGCCGTCGTAATTCAAGCGCCTTGAGTGATTGGCTAGTGTTTGAACATCTGTCCTAAACCTATTTCTTCTGATAATTCATTCTGGAATTAGTACTTTCTTTTGATTCTAACATTTTACAAATTCATTAATTCGTGTGTTTAATAAAACAACCTTGTTTTGGGTAATTTTCAATGTATTTTGCACGTTGAAATCGGGTGACTTGCTTTATGATCAGCAACCTCTATGTTGCTTTAAATTTTAGTTAAAATTTGCGCAAGAAGTGCACACTTTTCTGAGCGGAATGGCTAGTAATTTAACGGTTACCTAAGTATGAAATGAATAATGTCAGTTTTCAAATGTGTTCCCTACTTTATAAGCAACTTGTTTAAGAATTCGTGCAGTTCAACTCTTAATTTCTTCCCTAATAATAGTTTATATATGTATATATATATATATATATATATATATATATATATATATATATATATATTTTTTTAATGGTTTAAGCCGCACCTCAACCTGAAGGGTCATTAGCAGCATTGTACAGGGTCTAAAGGGACACTGGAAGTGGCGCGATTCTAAGGGGAGCCATCCTTGGCCAAAAAGAACAGCGATTTCTGCGATTTTGCGATGTCTAGTTTTTATTGATTTTTCTAGAGTTATACATTCGGGGGATTCGAATTCCTACCCTCTACTTGAAGTTGAGCGTTGAGATTCTGAGTTTAGGTGATTAATGTATTATTACTTATTTTAAATAAGGGGGGGGGGGGGGTTGTTGATTTCCGATAATTTTTAATATTCTAAATTGTATTTCTATTTCTTCAATGGTTAAGCAGTTTTTATTAAATTTTATCCGTAGGTATTCATAAATGTGAATTTTCTTTCTCTGACTTTCCGAATTTTATTTCTGTGGGCATTCCGTGTTTAGCGTTGTCAAAATTCAATCGTTCGTGTTTCAATTCTGCTTGCATAATTTCTCTTGAATGTTGATTCTCTCCAGTTGAAAGTATTTTCTATCTGTGCAGTTCCGTGGGTCCCCTCTGCATTATGCGGGATTTTCTTCCGCCATGTGGATCCGTTATTAATCATTTATACAATTTTGGTGTAAGCTCGAGTGGTTATTGAGGAACTTTTGCGCCAGTATTTTAGAGGTTTTGTGGCGTTTGGACCCCTATGTGAATTCGGTCGTTAGTGTACGTGTGTGCGCCGTGATGGCGTTCCGTCGGGTGCTGTCAGGAGTGTCGTCGGTAAGTCGTTCTGCATGTTTACATATTTAGTTTCTTTTTTCTTTTGCACGCCTTAAGCGTGTTTACCGTTCTAATTTTTATGTGATAAAAAATAAATAATTAATTTATTAATTTTATTTCATTTTATTAGTTTTACGGCAATTTCCCGAGAGTGTTGAGTTCCATTTTTGTTTTTCCCCGTGTTATACAGTGTTTCTATCGTGATTGTTGATATGTGTGTGACAACGGAAACGTGTGTTACCGATGACATAATAATATATAGGGTGAGTTGAAACTACCTTATTCTAGACAATTTTTCTGTATTAAAATGCGTGTTAAAGATGACATAGTATAACATGTTGGGTTTGTTCGTGCACAAATTAATAATTAATAATAAATTAATAATTTTAGACACATTATCTTGTTGTTCATGCAAAAAATATCTTATTCTAGGTACAACCAAACGCTGTATGCTCCAACCTTATTTGTATGCGAATGCACTCCTAGTGTGGTGCAATTTTATCTATTATTTACCGTCTTACACTATCTCGTCCCTTGTCTGGGCTTGAACTTCATCATCACCTTTTTTATATTAATTATTATCCCAATCTCCGTTATTCGGTAATACATCAATCAAATTTTTGTAAATTCCCATAATTCGCAAAATTCCGTTAGTTAGTGGTTTTATCGTCTACTTTAATCTCCCTTTCAATTGCGGATTTTCTGCGTTTTTGTTATTGTGTTACTTTAATTTCTCCGAGTCAATTTTTGGGGAATTTTAAGTTTATTTTTTCGCTGAGCCTACCCGTTGATCTACTTTGTGGGGTTTCCATAAATTTCGTTCATTTTTAATTTTGGTTACTTGTGCTAATTTGGTTTCAACTTCAATCTCTTCGTTCCGTTTCAATCTAAGTTAAATTTTTTTTTTTTTTGGTTTCAATCAATTTTCTAACGCATTTTTTATTTTATTTTTTATTTTTTTAAATTAAATTTTGTTTGTTTGTTTGGGGGCGGAACATGATCTTTTCCAATTTGTAAGGGTATTTGTGGGGGTTTAATCTTACTTCCTTGTCGCTTTGATTTAAACGCCTAATGTAATTTTTGTTTAGGGTTGTCAATTAATGTTTGTTAGGGGCATAACTCGGTCGAAACCGCGCCTCCACCAATTTGTAAGGGTAAGATTTGTTCGTCTCTTGATCCCTTAGTTTTGACGAGAATAAAAGTTCCCGTTTTGGTCTCAATACGCACCGTCAGGCTCGTGAGACATTTGACCATAACCAGAGAGTATAATTCCCCTGTCTCCGCGCTGTTTTAGGAAGAATGATAAATGGAACGGTTAATAATGATGACAATTTTGGTGACAAGCATGATGACAATTTTGGATTGGTCAACACGTATTTATTATGAATATTCAGACATTTTCCTCATTCTTCAGATACACTTATATGACCAGGTTATGACATATGTTTTTTAGCGCTAGAGAGACTACCTACAGTCCTTTACACTCCTAATACACACACCTACCTAAGCCTCCAAAATTCACTACTCCGTCTCGCGCAGGTTTATCGGGCACGGCGCGACCGAGGGAAACCGCGGGACGTTTTCTTGAAGTGCCTGGGCGTAGGTACTTAAGTGGGTGTCGGAGAGACTGTTTCTTGGCAGTAGATGGAAAAGGGGGTGTTTGCTTACCGTTGGCTGAACGGCTCTCTGTTGATCTTGAACCCTCCTCAGCATTGGCGTCTCTTGGCTAGGGAGACTCGCTGATCTTCGGCTGCCGATTCTTCTTGGCATCATAGGTACACGAGCGCCGAAGAGTGGAGGCCCGCGACCGGTCCGTCTTCCGCTGCTCCCTCAACGGACCAAACTTCCGCCTCCGGACGGGTACACAATTTCAGAAACAAGACCTCGAGCTGATGCTCGTCAAACAGTTTTATTCATTCGTCCAGGGCGTGTCTGCTTTTGGTGGGCCCAATCATCGCCCAGCAATTTCCTCCAAGTCGTTCTCTCTAATTTTTCATTCCGTTCATTGGATACAAGTTTTCGTGACGTATAAGTTAAAGGGAGGTAAACAATTACCTTACCACTTTCCAGGGTGCGAGTGGGGGAATTTAGCCCCTTTTCAACGTCACGCCATGTCTCATAATCCGCTGACATCAGCGCAGTCGTGTTTGTGTGAATTGGGTCAGAGAACTGCATATTCCGGACGTTGGCTTATTGTTGTCTCGGGTATTGTCCATTGTCAACTGTGAATTGTCGATTTACGAGTTGACAGTACGTGAAAATCAATAGAAAATGTGCCGGTCGGGAAAAAAAGTGTCGGTCGGAAAAAAAAAGTGTCGCAAAAAATTCCTTGACCCCCAGCCAAAAGACATATCCATGTCAAAAAAAAAACACAAGCGGTTGCAATCATGTTAACAACATAATTATTGAGATTGATCACCTATGTGTAAACAATTATTCAAATAACCATGTTCATAACTCAGCTTGTTGGCCACGGACTTCGCAGTAGTTGGAATAATATGGTTGGATAAATCAAGAGCTTTCGAACGAATGGTCTACGAATTTTGTGGGATGAAAAACGACGAAGTAGGTACCATTTCCCTAGCAACGACTCGGTTGTCAGCGGAAATCATCAGAACTTGTTGCATTACATTTTCGTTACACATAAACGTTTTGTTTTCGGTTGGAGATGCTAAGGGTAAAACACATTCTGTGTTTAAAAACAAAAATTATGCTGATATTCTGTACTTTTATTATTAAGAGCAAGTAGAATATGACGAAAAGATGACCCAGCTGATCTGACTCGACCGCTCATGCACATCATTTTATCAAACTATGAAGCGTGATAAATTCTACGAAAACGAGTGAAACTTCATTGATGAATCAAGTCAATGGTCATCTCAGCATTTCCCTACGTGTGACAAAACCTATTTTATCTACAGCAGTTTGCATGCTTACCATCGCGTGTGATTAAAATATGCACGCTAACGAATTAATTACCGTAGTATGGTAATGCAGTTTGATGGGCTTACTGTCACTGATTCCTCAGTCAGCTAACCTAGAAACCAAACGCTTCAAATGGGGAGTTTTTTATTTTTTAGATATAAATTTTATTCTAGTTATTGTTTATTTTATTTGGATTATTTTCACGTAATAACAAACACCTCTAGCGAGGAATATGACATAAAATCGGGTACCTATCTCAAATGATTAAAGATGAACCTTCGTAGATTTCGATCAATGAGAAAAACCAATTGCTTAACACGAGTTGAGTGAGGTTACAAACAACAACACAGGTTATTCCACTTCCAAGTTCTGAAATTGTTCGCAGTGCAGAACGCGGTTCACAAGTTCCGGAACGCCCCGGGATCTGATGATGAGTTCGAGAACTGTCAGAACTCGCACTGAGAACGAAGCTTTGATGAAAAAAGCAATAAATAGCAAAAACTAGTCAAGTAGCCACACAACTTCTACAGAAAATTGTTCTAACTATGCGGCCGTATAATAGAAAAGACCGAACAGCTGAACCGAATTTGACGGGATGGGTCGCAAATGATCAGCGAGTCATTCAAAATAAACTACTTACGAAAATTGCTATAGATAAGCAGCAGCGTGAGCTCATTTTGTGATTAAAAAATCCAATTTCTATGCTATTTATCCTACAAAGCTGAAATTCGGAACGGAGCTTCTGTGAGAAAGTTACGATAGGGTTTTAACTTTCCGAACAACCCAAATCAGCTGAGTAAGCACTTAACGCTAATTTCTATGCTATTTATCCTAAGAAGCTGAAATTAAACCGGAACCTCTGTCAGACATGTAGGATAGGATTTTAACTAGCCGAACCACCCCAATCAGCTGAGTGAATACGACGATAATATCTATGCAATTTATCCTAAGATGTTGAAATATGGAACGGAACCTCTGTGAGGCATGAAATATACGATTTTAACGTACGGAACAACACCAATCAACTGAGTGAGCTCTCAACACTAATATCTATGCAAATTATCCTACGAAGCTGAAATTTGGAACGGAGCTTCTGTGGGATAGGTAGAATATGATTTTAACTTGCTGAACTACCCCAATCAACTGAATGTGCCCTTAACGCTAATTTCTACACATTTACTCCGTTTGGTGGCGGATGCCATCACGGCCCCCCTTAGGATAGTTCCACTTGCAGTGTCCCTTCGGACACTTTGTTCAGTGCCGCTAATGACCCTTCAGGTTGAGGTACGGCTTAAACCATTAAATAAAATAAAAAAGATCTACCTACTCACACAATTTATCCTACGACGCTAAAATTTTGAACGGAACTTCTGTTAGAAAGTTAGAATATATTTTCACTTGCCGAACCATCCCAATCAGCTGGGTGAGCTCTTAACGCTAATTTCTATGCTGTTTATCCTACGAAGCTGAAATTTGGAACGGAGCTTCTGTGAGACAGGCAGAGTATGATTTTCACTTGCTGAACTCACCCAATCAGCTGATTGATCTCTTAACGCTAATTTTTACGCAATTTTTTCTACGACGCTAAAAGTTTGAACGGAACTTCTGTGAGAAAGTTAGAATAAGTAGGATTTTACTTGCCGAACCACCCCCCCAACTAGCTGGGTGAGCTCTTAACGCTAATTCGTATGCTATTTATCCTAAAAGACCATTTTGAAATTTGATCAATTTACTGTACTAAAAAAACGCTGGCCAACGAACTCGTTTGGAAAGCTTGATTTTTCGGCGCAAGAACGGAATTTTTATCTCAATCCCAAGGAGAGTTATCGTGTGGAAGGACACGCACACCAACAAATAACGCAACAATGGAGAAAATTTTTGAAAATTTTAATTTTAACATTTTTGGACCCCTTGCAATAGGTTAATTTTTTCCGAAAATTCTGCAATTTACCAACACCCATCCAAGTTGAATATATAACGGGAAGTTAGTGAGTGAAGCGTCACATGAAATGTTTCTCTACATTCTGGCTCACTGAGTGATTGGGAACTCTAAAGATGTCGGGTCTTGCAATCATTGACAGATTCACGTTAGGCATTGGATTTAACGTTACTTCTCACTCCTAGACAGACCCTAGGAAATGAGCTTCAAAAGACCTTGAAAATGTCATCAAAGTTAGAACTGATTTTTCAGTGCGATTGCACCAAAGGAGCCTTTTGAACCACCTGTTGCATCTTTTGAGGAGGCATCCGTCACATAAGGAAAACTTAACAAACTTGTATGTATATTCATCGCGGAGAAAAGCGTTCTTATATTCATTTCAGGCGTAAGTTCTCAAATAACTTTGAGTTCTATAAATATTAATAAGGTGTTTGGTGGCTTAGAAATTTAGTTGTTTTATGCAACAACAAATAAAAACATTCGTGTTGACCTGAAGTCAAATTGGTGGAATTTTTAAGCTCGTGGAAAAAATTCACGTACCTAATCATAATAAAGTCAGCTTCTGCTTATGTGAAGGTAATATATGTTTCAAGAAAATGTATATATAAAATTTGATTATGAGAATATGTAGTGAAATTTTATGCTTACTAATAGACAAGCTAGGAATGCATAGAAGAGAGCCCTTGCTCGACGGGCTTGCATCGCCTCCATTCGTCGCTGTCCGAGTCGCCAGGATCGCTTGTGCTGCTGCTCGTCCTGCTGCTGTGCCTGCTGCTGCTCTAAGGCGACTGATGCTCCTGGAGGAGGGTTCCACGAGTGCCGCCGTCGTCAAGGGAACGGGGGCGGCATAACACCTCCGCCCCTCCTGGAGGCGGCCGTTTACCTGTGACACGCTCATATCGGAAGAAGATCCAGCCTACTTTTATCAGGGAGGTCGAAAAAGAGCCAGACGTGCAATTTGACGCATAAGAAAATAAGTGGCTTGGATTACTTTCACGATGCCCCGAAGGGCTGAGGATAAGTTATGTATGTACCTACATAAAAAGCTATCAAAAGAAGTTTTGGTTACGATTAGTTCGTATGAGGTTGAGTTCCAATTTTGATACGTTCGAATCTTGCTTATGTCTGGATGCATATTCTTATAATGAAGATATAAAAAAAGATATCATTGAGGATAGGCATTTTCCTTTAAAGTATCCATATGAAATAAATACAGTCGAGCCAAGTCTTAACTGTGTTATTTATGAAGATACCTTAGCAATTCCAAGGAATTCTTCAGTTGATGTTTCAAAAAAAAAAAAAAAAAACTGGTTGAGTTTATTGAGTACTGTTGAGCGAATTAGTACATGTAGTTCAGTAGATCCGATTACCCCACTGAGGGGATCCCATTAAACTGCGAGTGGGGGAAGAATGGTATCCAAATCACATTTAGAGAGGCTTTTAGATTACTTGGTTTACTATCCTATAAAATCAAGTCCAAATTATGTAAATTCAATAAATTTTTAGTAAAATGATACCAATTTGAAATCTTTACGACCATTTTGAGTAATACTAGGTATTGGATGACAAAGTTAAGGATGACAAAGTTACGACCATTCACCCCCCCATCCACCCTCCCATTTACTGTAGAGGATTGACTTCATAATAATTATACCAGCTATATAGTTACCATTTCGGTAGCTATGCATACGTATTCCCGTAACTATATTTACGAATCGAATAAAAGTTCAGTTGATGATTTTACCTTGAACTACCGAGTTTTGATTATATCTAGTATTAGCGCTTTTACATCTTGGCGCTGCGGACAGGATGCCAAAACAGAAGCGAGGAAGAAAGAAGACGGCTGAGGAACTATCTGACTCACAGGATGAAAGAGAGGAATCATTCCGTGAAGTTATATCCTCAGGATCAGGAAAGGCTAAGATCCAGAACTTCAAATTTCCGCAATACGATGAGGAGATAGAACGTTGGGCTTACTACGTAAACAGGTTTGAAGTAGAAATATGTAGAATTGAGTTGACAGGGAGCATTGATGACCGGACCCGTTCCATACTATTTTTGACTTCTATAGGCCTAGTCCATTCAAAATTTTAGTGGATCATTTCCGGCCTAGAGATGTGAAGGAAGTTCCTTATGACGAGTTGAAACAAGTATTAGAACGATTTTATGAAAAGTCTACTTGTATATTTGCCGAGAGGAGAGCATTTGCCATGAGAAATAGAAACGAGGGGGAGACTATAGCGAAGTTTGTCAATGGATTAAGGACATTAGCCGGAACATGTGAGTTTGGAGCGGCGTTAGAGGAAAGATTGCGAGACCAGTTAGTGATAGGGATAAATTCTGCTAAGTGGCAAGAAGAGTTAATCAGATTGCACCAATCAAACGAGGCTACTTTCCAGCAAGTGGAAGCATCCGCGCTTACAATGGAAAAAGCTCAGGCTCAGCAGACGTTACTAGCAGAATTTTCAAATTCTGAATCAAGGAAAGTTTCCACACTAAAAGCAGTTCAACACTGAAAAAACCTGCCGCAATGGTACGGAAAAAAAGGGTTGAAACCTTGTTTAGGCGATCAGAAACCTACGCAATATTTACGTGAAATGCGCTGTTTGTCTGGGGGAAAAGTTCCTGATGAAATGTTGAGAACCCTGTGGTTAAGGGGTTTGCCTGCTCGCATGAAGGATATTTTGGTTGCTATAGACCAAGATGACTTGGACAAACTCGCTGTAGTTGCCGACCGTCTCGTTGAGACATACGAACCACAACGCTTTTACATTTACCTACCAAGTTTGAACGAAATCGGACCTGCAGATGATGAGAGAACGACGTTGTGAGTAATTCACGTTCGCCCATGCGCACAAGCTACTGTTGGTTTGACGGGATTGATAATTATTACATATCTAAAAGTTACCTATTACCCTTTTTTTGAAAATGAAGTATTTTGCAGCTAATTTCTGATCAAAAGTTCCTCTTAGAGATTTTTTTGAAACGCTTTGTTTTCAAGTTATTCAATTTTAAAGAATTTTTTCGTGTTTTTGACCTTAAGTTACTAAAATGGCCATAACTACCTTGATAACAGAGTGAACAAAAAATTGAGGACGCCGTTGGAAAGAGGGTTAAATTTCCTTTTGGATAGGCTACCTAACGTGCTAGATTATGCAGGTAACAGGCGGTTGCCAAGCAGATAGCAGGCGCTTTGTCATCCAGCGGTTGGGCGGTCAAAAGGGAGAGACTGGAGCAAGAAGCCGGATAAATTGCCATCAAGCCTGATGTGTCTGCCAAAATCCTGGATATCCAGGTTGTCAGTGGTAGCGGGGATATGGAGCAGACCTGGCGGTCTAAAATGAATAAGTATGACAGAAATTACCTACCTGCGGCAAGCGATTTTCAAGCTAAAAGGAGTGGCAACCAATAACATCAAGGTCATGGCTGCGACCGTGTCATGGCACGGGGCGTGGTGCGGGAAAAGTGCCACGGAGTTACTCGAGTTGGACATCTCGGCGGGAGTGCTCCGTGGTATCACCACCAGCATCCTGAGGGGTTCTTACTTGAACTGGTGGTCATTTTATACGGGCACTTTCTTTCATCCCATTCTTCCTCTTCATGCAACTTCCCTTATCCCTGGAGCCGGCGTCTGGCAAACTTGGCGTCCTTCCCATTTTGGTTTATTATTTCCAATAATAAGCCTATGTGATCGTATAGCAAAAAGTTTTTACAACAACCCCTCAAACTTTGTCACTTTACGTTTCAAGGTGCGTAGAATCCAAATTTGAAATTTCCGTCCGTCCGCCGTTCGCCGTTTGCCGTCCGGGCCATAAAAGGCCTAAGAATTTACTTTAAAAACCCGTTCTTTCGCACATAGACTCCATTTGGGGTCTAGTTGGTCCTAACGTTTAACCATCCCGATCGCTTTACTCGCATAGATGCTATGGGCCAAAAACGGGCGAAAAAGTGTCTTTTTCTGTGTCCTGGTGGGTGGGAGAGGGTGGGCGGGAGAGAGGAGGGAGGGCGAGGCGGAGGGAGTGAGAGGGAAGGGAGGGCGAGGGAGTGAGGGGGAGGCGGAGGGAAGAGATGGAAGGGAGGGGAGGGGAGAGGGAAGGGAGGGGAGAGGGAGTGAGAGGGAAGGGAGGGCGAGGGAGTGTGGGGGAGGCGGAGGGAGCGAGAGGGAAGGGAGGGGAGGGGAGAAGGAAGGGATAAAGCGTAAAAATTATGGGGTCCTGGAGCTGTGATGCAGTGAACGAGTGAACCAAATATTGGAAGCGCGAAGCCTCGTGTTTCGATAGTAAATATACTATAAGTGAGGCTAAATAATTACGGTCAGGTTTCTACGTAGAAGGTCTGTATGATACAGAAATAATAAACCTTTGTGTTATAATTTGCAGCGTTTTTATTTATTTGTTTATTTTTCAATTTAATGGCGTGCCCCCTCCGTCTTTGAGGGGACTTTGAAGAAAAAAAGTGTGTGTGTGTGTGTGACAAATTTTGTCGACGCTGCCTAGTCCATAATTCACAACCGATTTTCGAGATTCTTTTTTGTTCGATCTTTCCTGTCTAGTAGTGCAACGATCCCCGGAAAATTATAATTACGAGATGGAAGAGAGAACAAAGCCGAAACAACTTTTTTTTTTTTTTTTTTTTTTTTTGTCGACAAAATTTGTCAACGCCACCCAGACTGCAAATCTCAACCGATTTTTGTGATTCTTATTTCGTTTGAGTACAATGTTAGTCTAGTTGTGCATCAAATCTTGGTTATTTCGGATTCGCTGTCATGGTGGGGGTAGAGGAGATCAAATCGATTCTTTCAAGTGCTGCCAAGCTACAAATGTTTAGTTCTTAATATAAACAAGACACAGCAATTACATTTTTTGCTAAATGGATGTGTAGATGAACCCGTGTATGTTCTTAGATTCGCGTCTGTCTTGGGTCAAACATGTTGTATTTGTTACCCAATAACAAAAGGAGATATTAAGAATAATCTATGGCCTTGATCAGCTTCAGTCACGGAGGGGTTATTTCAAAAAATTGGCGAACCTCTGTATCAGCTATCAAAAGCTGTAACGGTGATCCGTTCAATGGAACGGCGTGCCCGTTGGTATCCCCAACATGCACGGGTCCGCTTGCTCTTAATCGTTGTTCAACCTCTCTGACGGTGAGTCTACCTCTCTCTTCTATTTGCGTTAATAGCAATAATATTATATAAACTCCCATTGTTTATGCTAACACCTAATCCATTGCTATCCCGCATACCTCTGTCTCTCCCCTGTGGTATTTCTTTCATCTTTAAAAGAAGTGAATATAAGAAACTATTAAACCGACAGGCTAGATAGAAAACCTCCCTTCTTTTGAAGCGACATAAAGGAAAGCGTAATAAATTATCCCAGTGATTGAACTCTTTTTCTACTCATTTCAACTGAGTCTCAAAATTACATCAAAAGATTTGAATACACTAAAGAAACCCAAGAATTTTGATCACCACAATCGGTAGATTGTCACATGGTAGCAGAGTGTGGTTTTTGCGCAAAATGGAAGCTCTCTGACTTCTGTCCCCCTCTCGTCCATTTTAGCACTTCTCTTGATTGCCATCCTGTACGGATCGGGTCTAAACTTGATAATAAACTACCTGCTGACATTAAAGCCCTCTCAGGACGATCATTCAAAAAGAAATTGAAATCTTTGTTAATAGAGCAAGGGCTTTATAGTATTGACAATTTTTGTGCGTTTTAACGTTTGTAATTTTTTCTTGTTCCTTTTTTACCTATCTGTCATGGTGTTTTTAATTGTTAGAATGATATGACTCTATTTTAGTTCCCCCATTTACTCTACGAGTATGTATAAATTTCATTTTGACGATTGTCCTAATGCACCTATGTATGGTGTTGCTACAATAAATTCATTCATTCATTCATCTCGACAGATTTTCGTGATTCTTATTTTGTTCGCTTACTAATTTGATGTAGTGTGGGAACGTAGGTCCGGGGCTTCAAATTCCATGTTGGAAGTTTTATGATGGATATATTATACTTTTTGTGAAGGGCAGTGTTGAGCATAATATTATTGTCGAATACAAATGCGATTGTAATCGCGATAATTATTCGTTGCTTTGAGTCAACTGCGATTATGTTCGTATTCATGTATTCGTATTCGTGTAATCGTATTCGTCTGTCGGCGATTACACGAATACAATCCATAAAAATGCGTCACGTTATCTATTTCAATAGGGCGTCCCTCCTGTAATATGCCTTGTGCTTCAGAGGGACGTCCTTAAAGCGAATTCAACGATTGGAGCCCAGCCTATTTGTCTCAAATCTATTTCAATAGGATGTCCCATGCAATGAAAAATGGGGATTCCCATTTGAAAAAACAAAAATATGTCATTTGCGCGACTTCTGGCGCAAGTTTCGTGGCAGAAAGCTTCGTTACAAAATGTTGTTACGTGGCATTTAAGCTTCATATTACCATTTGACTCTATAAACTATGAGGCTATTAATGAGCACTGCGGCACATAACCCCCTCGAGTCAGAACACAGCTAGCCGATATATCATTTTTATACAACATCCTGAATGGTCGCGTCGATTCTCCCCCACCTTCTGGAAATGGTGAATTTGTTGGTACCCCGTTCCGCCTCACGACCCAACAGCTTATTTTGGACACCTTTCTCGCCGACAAACTAGATGTACCACCGCCCCCTGTCTAGACTCCCACGTACAGCCAACCTTCTAAATGAATATCCGGATGTTGACCTTTTCAACACCTCATTAGCCTCGCTTCGCTCGAAAGTGATAAACTTGTGTGGAACCACCCTTAACTTTGGACAATAAACTTTCTTTTTTTCCATCTATTTTCAATTCTATTTTATAGGTAGTATACTTAATTTTTTTGTTTTGTTCGCCGCGGTAATTTACGCTATGTATTTTGAATCTATACATTTGCTAGGTATATATTTTTCTCCTCATTTTATGTATTTATTTATTTAAGTTGTAATTACAATAAAACTTAAATAATTTAAGGTAGTAATGTTCAACTTTATTGCAAGGCAGAAGGCTGAGAGCCTGTAGCGCCCTACAAGAGTAGCGCCAAACTAAATGAAAAATAAAGCGTTACATATACATCTGTAGAAAATACTCGTAAAAGAAATCCATACACCATTGAATAAATGAATAAAAACAAGTTTTTAATGTAACTCTTTCTTTTTCTCATGTTCTCAGTTAATTTTATTGTTGTTTCAATATTTGGTAGTTTCTTGGCAACAGTAAATTGAAACAAAATCACATTGTTTCAAAATCACATTGATAATAACTTAAATTAAATTGACAAGGAAAATCATTTAATATTTTATTGACCCTGGATTCGTTGTCATTTTATGCAGACGTTCAATAGTATCCTTCTCCTCCCTCCTCCTCCTCCTCATCCTCCTCCTCCGTCACTCCTCCTCCCTCCTTCTCCTCCTCCTCCCTCCTCCTCCTCCTCCTCCTCACTCCTCCTCCCTCCTCCTCCTCCTCCTCCTCCCTCATCCTCCTCCTCCTCCCTCACTCCTCCTCCTCCCTCACTCCTCCTCCCTCCTCCCTCCTCCTCCTCCTCCCTCATCCTCCTCCCTCCACCTCCTCCCTCCTCCTCCTCCTCCTCCCTACAATACACAACACTTGTAAGGTGTCCCATATTAAATTTTAAATTTTCGAAAATTTATAGTATAACTAACTTTTTCTTCGCGAAAATTTGATAGATTAAAATGTACGCCAGCATGAACTCGTGTGCAAAATTTCAGATCGATTGGATATCGGGAAGTGGGTTAAAAATCGATCTGAAATTTTGTCTCAAGCAAGCAAGCAAGCAAGCAAGAAGAGAATCGAAGTTAATAGAAAGAGTTAAAAAATAGATTACAATTGAAACATGTAGGGGATGTTGCTCGCTTCGCTCGCTTGAGGAAGTTATACTGCCCACCCAACTTGGCAGACGTTAATTAAAATAGAAATTAAAAATTTTGTCTAAAAAATAAAAATAAAATTTAGGGGTGGACTACCCCTAACATTTAGGGGGATGAAAAATAGATGTTGGCCGATTCTCATAGATACCGGATAAGCACAAAACATTTAATCAAAATCGGTCAAAAATAAAATTAAAAAAATTTAGGGGTGGACTACCCCTAACATTTAGGGGGATGAAAAATAGATGTTGGCCGATTCTCATAGATACCGGATAAGCACAAAAAATTTCATCAAAATCGGTCAAAAATAAAATTAAAAAATTTAGGGGTGGACTACCCCTAACGTTTAGGGGGATGAAAAATAGATGTTGGCCGATTCTCATAGATACCGGATAAGCACAAAAAATTTCATCAAAATCGGTCAAGCCGTTTCGGAGGAGTATGGCAACAAAAACTGTGACACGAGAATTTTATATATTAGATAGTTCGGACTCCTTGTCGTGAGCGTAAGCGCTGGTCTTGGTGCAACGTCACTTCCCATCAATACAAACCGGGTTTGATAATCATGCTGTTTGCTTTGCAGAACTATGGTAGGGTTTCTGTGGTATAATAGTAGAAGGGATTTCAAAACTAACTGTCTCGGGGTAAAAACTTTAAATTCGTTCAGTAAATTTCGACTGGAGTATAGACGTCCTCTCCTCATTATAGTCTTTATAATACTTCTCTGCAACACATTTATTTTCTCCAGGTGAGTTGGGTAAGTTCCCCCCCCACGAAACAATGCCATACTGGATAGTTGACTGCACCAAGGCCATGTATAGTAAACGTAGTTTGTCACGCTTAAAAACCTTTCCAGCATGGTATATAACGTAATGAACTCGTATCAACTTTTTGCACATGGCTTCAATATATTTTTTCCAGGTCAAACCCTCTTCCACAATAATTCCTAGGTAACGATAACTCACTACCATATCTAAAGGTGTACATCAGCAGTTTGCAGGATCAGAATAGTCGCAAACATGAGTTATAATTTTTAAACATTCCAAACCCAAACTTCCGTCAGCATTCCCTATTCGCATATACTTTGTTTTATTGGCCTTAAAGTTAACATACTGTGCGAAAACCAACTACCCAGGGTATCCAAAGCATGTTGCGCTTTAGAAAAAACGACATCCCAAGTCTCATCAGACACCAGTCTTGTATTGGGCTTGCCCGTATTATTGAAATGAATAAATAAGAGGCGCGCGCGAAAGTATTCCGTGGGACACGCTGTATATACATAAATTCACTCCTGAAAGCTTCCTCATTGTCTGGCAGACAGTTCTTGATGGGTCTGAATCAGTAAGATAACTGTAGGTACGTACAGTCACCCTAACCTTATAAGGTCAAAATGATGAACTAGTTCTTAGCCCTTGGGATCGGGCAACCCCTTTTCAACGAAAATATAGAGTGAGTAACGACAGCGCTGAAGATCGATTTCACCCATCTGCTCCCGTCCAGCTGCCTACATTACGCCGCAAAAGCTCAAATAGCGTGCTAGCCGCCCTGCTGAAAGGCAGTGTTTCACGAGAAAAGGCGTTCGAATCCTCATAAACGGTTTATAACTCACAATAAAAAATAGAAGAAAGAGAGAAAAAACAACAACGAATTTTCGTAACTTGGCTACGAGCAACACACCGAAGCAATACCAGCAATAAAACCTCGTAGCGATAAATTCTTAAGGTAATAACACATATAGGTACCTATTTGTAGTTTTACAGTTCTCTTAGACTCGTTTTGAAAGCCTCATAATAGGTGTAATTACAAAGGGTGATTCACGACATGTGTGTTTGTTTGAATAGGCATCATAAATTAGGAAAGTTTCAGACTTTCCTTCATCAGGAAAATGGGTATTGAGATTTAAAGGGAGAGGGATGCGGGGTTGTTCCTTCTATAATACTTTTTTAGGGCCGGTTTCACCAAAAATCCCTAACCATGCTTAATATTAGTTTTGGATTTTAGCGAATTTTCTTAGAAAATAAAGCTATTGCAATGGCTCCAAAAACTTTAAAATAAAAATTTTCAAAAATTTTCTTCATCGAAATCTGTTTTGAGGCATTCTGAAATGATTCCTGGATTTTAACGCTTTTATATATATATATATATATATATATATATATATATATATATATATATATATATATATATATATATATATATATATATATATATATATATATATCTATATCTATAAAAGAGGATGTATGTATGTATGTATGTTGCCTATAGACTCCGAAACCGCTCGACAGATTGTAATGAAACTTTCAGGTATTATTAGGCATGATTCAAGGATTGTTCCTGTAAAGTTTGGTGCAAATCCGTTCAAAGGGCTCTGACCCAGAGGGCATAAAAGGGTGCAGTGTCAGGTTTTAGAAATTTATTTAACCACCCAAGCCAAGACCGAAGGCAGAGTGAGGCCGAGGGTGAGGCCAAAGGATGAGGAGGAGGATGAGGGAGGAGGAGGAGGAGGAGGATGAGGGAGGAGGAGGAGGAGGAGGGAGGAGGATGAGGGAGGAGGAGGAGGGAGGAGGAGGAGGGGGGGAGGAGGAGGAGGATGAGGGAGGGGAGGAGGGAGGAGGATGAGGGGGAGGGAGGAGGAGGAGGAGGAGGAGGAGGAGGAGAAGGGAGGAGGAGGATACTATTGAACGTCTGCATAAAATTACAACGAATCCAGGGTCATTGTAGACACCAAAGGCAGAAACCAAAGGCTAAGCTTCCGTCCATCAAATCACCTCTTAATAACAGTTTAAAATTACGATCAATAAACAAATTTAATTTGGGCGCAGCAACGCTCGCGGGGGGAACGCTAGTAGGTATATATATATATATATATATATGTATATATATATATATATATATATATATATATATATATATATATATGTATGTGACATTCCAGACGATAACTCTCGATAGAATTGAGATAAAAACTTCGTTCTTTCGCCAAAAAATCAAGCATTTCAAAAGAAAGGATGAGTTCGTTGGGCAACACTTTTTGAGCACATTAAATTGGTCAAATTTCAAAAAATGTACTAAAAAAATCACTAAAAATAGCTAAAAACGGCTAAAAATCGTTTAATTCATATTTGCTGGTAGAATATTGCTCAAATAAAGTCTATTAACTATGAAATAGTACATTCAAAAATTTATGTAAAAAATTATGCTGTAAAATGTACTTGAAATTCATTAAAGTTTGCTAAAAAATCGATGAGAACTGCAAAAAGCTAAAAATTTAAAACCTCTATTTGAACTGGAGATTATTATTTAGAAAACGTTTTTTGCAATAAAATCACTAGTAAACAATTTACTTGCACTCAAAAAGCTCAAATTTCAAAACAATCTAATATCTATACTATTTATAAGAATGAAACTCCGTTTGTTTGTCTGTTTGTTTGTCGTGTCTATGCACGGCCAAACGGCTGAGTGGGGGGAGTGTACGAGTGGGGGATCTTCTTGAGATTTTCCGATAGGGGGAGCGAGCGAATTTCACATTTTCTAATCCCACCCGAACCATGGGCCGTAGGGCGGGAGGGGGGTCGAAGTAAGAATTAATGTGCGCTTTTTGGACTTCCCCGCTTCCCCTACCCCTCTAAACGGCCGTTGAAAATTCCGGAAAAATACCGGTTTCGTAGGTTTTCCTACGAGGAAGACGACGGCGCGATCGGATCACGAAAAAAGTATCGGGAAATGCGTCAAAAAATGCGAGAGTACGGACCCGTTTTCTCGAAAAGTCCGACGAAAAACTACGTTTTTTCCGATTAAAATATACCCCATAAAGGTACGTTTTTCGGAACGGTTTTCGCGGGCGAAATACAGCTTTGATCCCGCCGAATCTGAATCCGAAATCGGATATCGAAAAAAGTGACGGGAAGTAGGTCAAATTGCGAGCGGAAGCGAGGGAAGCGTTTAATATGCGAAATTATTTGTGCCCCGGACGCGAGAAGGCTCTACGAAGACGTCAAGGGGTTCGATGGGGCGGGGCTTGCACCTGACGGGAACGGGTTGCGAGCAGGTACACATAGGTACCTCATAAAATAATGGCCAATCTTTAGAAAAATAGAACTGGAAAATAAATACTTACAAACATTCAACATCTGACTGTACTGAAGTGTTCTTATAACTATACTTTTTGTGGTTCCACATAATGTGCCGCGTTTGATAGTCATTTCCAACAGAAAAAAACGTCTGCCAAGTTGGGTGGGCAGTATAACTTCCTCAAGCGAGCGAAGCGAGCATCATCCCCTACAGAAGTTAAACCTATCCTTAGAGATCTACCGTTTGCGAGCGAAGCGAGCAACATCCCCTACATGTTTCAATTGAAATACATCGCATGTATACAGCCACACTTTGCGAGCGAAGCGAGCAACATTCCCTACATACCACACTTTGCGAGCGAAGCGAGCAACATTTCCTATATGCCACACTTTGCGAGCGAAGCGTGCAATTTAATGGGGGGTCCGGGGGGCTTGCCCCCGGCTGGACGTGGAGGCGAGCGTAGCGAGCCGGAGCGGCTAGTTATATAATACGATGATTTACGAAAATTCGCTCATACGATCATGCTGCATGACTGGAATTTTTGCCTTTTCCTTCGTAGGTTTAGGTGTTTGAGGGTAGACAATTTTATCACTTCAGATTGTGCAAATCTCTACAAAAATGTTGAATATTTCTCAATTTAATAAAAAATTGAACCCAGGAAATCACGACTATTCATGTGCCATCTAAAATAACCTTGTTTGTTTGTCTATGTGACATAGATCCACTTGTTGATTTATTGAAAAAATCAATCTACCTTCCTATCCCGTATTACGCCATCGTACCTTAGAACAATAAAAGTTGATCAACTGAATTAAACGTGCTATGTGAATACAATACCTATGGGTGACAGATATGATTGTTGATGGTTCAAGACCAATAGGTTTCTAATTGCAATTAAGAAACTAAGATAATGAAAAAGTAGGGTAGGTGGTACAACTTTCAGTCAGATGGCATGTAAAGTATCAGGTGATGACAAAATGCTCACCTGTTGAACGAGATAGGTACCTTCTAAGTACCTATACTCTTATATGGTCATAACTAAGAGGTTCAACCTGCAGACAATGTGTGTTCCTCCACACAAATTTTCACATCTACTTCGTTTTAACATAATTGACGTAAACAACACCTCCAAATACAACAGATCACCACTGAGATGTTGAAGAGGGCCCAAAAAGCTTATATTTAAACATAAACCAATCAATAATAAGCTCTGATGTGGCCACAAGACGGCGAAAGCGCTCACGAATAAACCACATTATTTGAGAAGCCTATGAAAAATTCTCTACCCTCAAACAACTAAACCAACCATGGTTAATGTACATCAATGTTTACCGAACCAGAGATTTGAGCGTTGATTTGAGACAAATCATTTCGTCGAGGACCGACAAAACAGTAGTAATTGAAAGTCGATACCTCGTCACAAAATCGATTTCATTAAGATCCAATCCACTATGGACGACGAATAGTAAAGTCTTCGTCAAATTCTTTCTCAAACACCAATCCTCTAGTCAATCCTCTGTCTCTAATTATGTGAACGTAGTAAATAGGTAGGAAAATGTAGCAAACAGCAAAATAACTAGTAATAATCGTTGATTGGAACGCTAACCACCCTAATTCGGCTGGTTGGTTTTAATCGTTGATTTAGCGCGTTTGATCATTGATTTATCTGAACCGGAGATGGTGAAACCGAATATCGTTGTTTAACAGCTGAGATCTTCGGTTTAATGAGTAAACGTTGATTAAAACCTTTGGTGAAACTGGCCCTTTAATTTGTATGTTTCAAAAACAGATTTTAACTTCACTTTAATCAACCTTTAACCGTAGCTTCTCTTCATGTCAGGGTTGCTCCTTATTGCTTGTCTTCAGAATATTGTCTTATTGTTGGTGACTGATGGTGGCCTAACCGTCGAAATCGAAATCGATTATCATTGAAACTCTTTATTTTTGTGTGGAAATAGACAACGTTTTTCTTTAACTTCCGTTTTGGAACCGGCGTTCAGCGTTGAACGCTCTGCCGGTTACGGGGTTGCAAACTCGGATCAATTGTAGATCGTACTTTGTTCTCCTCCCAGTTGTACTCTTCACTTACCAAAGCACCTCCTAGAAATTTGGCCACAATTCTCGTGACGTGCCTTCATTCAACATTTTTCATATTATAATTTTGTTGCGTGGTCACAATTTATCGAGCGATAATGGCAAGAGCTCTCGCTCGGGTTTTTTCTGTTTTTTGCTACCTCCTTCAACAGAAAGACAATATTAACAACTTCATTTGATTTCCAATGGCGATAATGATGAATATTGGAGTACAAAGATATAAAACAAAGATATAAAAGAAAACGCCTGCAAGTTGGGTGGGCAGTATAGCTTCCTCACATACAGTAACATTTCAATGAAGAAAAGTTAGTGAAAAACTTTTTTTAGGTAATTGTAATGAAAAACCTTTAGATTATCACATATTTATTAAAATACAAAGCTTTTCGGCTTAATTTCAGGCATCTTCAGGTTAATACTTCGGCTGAAATTTAGCCGAAAAGCTTTGTATTTTAATAAATATGTGATAATCTAAAGGTTGTTCATTACAATTACCTAAATTATGGAGGTAGAAGTCACAATTAATCACAAGAAGTCTGCACCAACTCTTCTGAGATTATTTAGTGAAAAACGTTTTCAATTTCCACGCTCTATTTCTGTGAAAGATCAGGCGCAAGAATTTTGTAGGCGGCCACAAGGGAAGGCAAGGAGCAGAAATAATTAGCGTTCTAGGTCCTTGACAATGATTTATTTACAATATTTAAAATGATAAGTATGATCCCAATCCGTCTATCTGCAAACACTTAGGCTTTCTTCCTTATCTACCCTATGAAAGTAAAACTATCAGTCCGAGTGATATCTACTACAAATACGCTGATATTTACATAGTCATCCATGGACGATAGTCCGATCCCAAGAAACTATACAATTAAGAATTAGACTAGGGATGCAATATCGAAAGCAAAATATCGATAATGCTATCAAACGATATATCGGAAGCCCACTATCAATTTACCAATATATCGGTCCTAAATAATCGATATATCGTCGAATCGAAATATCGATATTGAATCTATAACATTTTCTCAAGAGCTTATTATTGTGAGTAATTTAAACCCAATCAATGTTACATTTTGTGCCGTATTTTAGTTTAATTTATACTACTATAATACCTACTCTAATATTGGCAAATGCAACAGTCGAATTGTAACAGCTTACTTAAATATCTATAACGTTGGGGAAAAATAATCAAGACGCTGAAAGAAAACTGACAGAAAACGAACGCACGAGCGAAGCAAGCAAAAATAAATGAGGCTGGAGTGCGAATCACAGAAAAGCAATAGTTAAAAAAAAGAAAAGAAAAATACACGGAATTGAGGGAACAATAACATTGACTAGGCCTAAGCGCATAGAGCTATATGGAGTAGAGATGAGTAGACAACAGTGTATTAGTTCTTTTGACATTGAAAATGTCTTATTCGACGGGTCAAACGGAAATTGTGTTACGGAAATTTTGTTACGCAAAGATAAAACGTAACAAAATTAACAAGTTAGGTGTTTGTTAGAGAGTACGCAAGAAATGCGCGATAAATCGAGAGCTTACCAACGAGTGGAAATCACGCATTTCTTTCGTAAAAACCACTCTCTAACAAACCACTGGTGACGTCACACTGTTTGGCAGGAGGGCCCTCCCAGGCAAGTGGGGCGCATTGTTGCCACCAGTGGGCGAAACTAACTTTGAAAACTCATAGAAAGAAAACCACACATTGCAGGAAATTGCGGTTAAAGCCAAACTTCTTCGGGGGGTTTTTTTCCCTGGACGGGGACGAGCCCCTGGTCACGGAGACCACTATTGGTCTATTGTGACAAAAAGTCCCTGTTATCATTTAATAACCCGTTTTATTGCCTCTTCTTTCACAAAGTGGAGGAGTTTTCGGACATTTCCTGAACAATGTCGGTAGGGGAGAGGTAGGGGAAGTGTCGGAATCTTAAAGACGCAACAGCAGGGCAATCATAGAGAACATGCTCCGCTGTTTCGACCTCTTCGTTGCAGAGGCGACAATCTGCTGTCCTGGCTTTGCCCATCTTGTTGAGATGGTATCTTAGCGGACAATGGCCAGTGAGGAGACCGACAATAATGCGAAGATCATTACTCGCTTATTAGGCGCTTGGCTTGCCTCTGCTTAGGAGTGTTTTGATCCCCAAAAGGGGTTCCGGGCCAACAGGGTAAGACTCCGACCCCTGTTTAGCGAGGCGGTCGGCTTCCTCGTTCCCGACTATCCCCTCATGACCAGGTACCCAGAGTAAAGTGAGTTTGTTGCCATGGGCGGCGGTCTTGAGACAGTCCCAGGTCAGCTTAGATGTAATTAAAAAGGCAGATATAGCCTTTAGAGCAGCCTGGCTATCAGATAAAATATAAATTTGTGCACCTTTGAGTCGTTTCCTGGCGATCTCTTGTGCACATATTTCTATGGCATGGGTGTCAGCCTGATAGATGGTGGTAGCAGTGATCAATGGTTTGGATAGGCTGAAATTTGGGCCTTTAATTCCCAGGCCTACCCTGCCATTTATCACGGATCCATCTGTGTACCACAGGAGTGAACCTGGCTCAAATTGAGGCATGCCTCTTTTCCAGCATTCACGATCACTAATGATCACCCTAAAGGGTAAGTACTTCTTCGGATTTAATCTTCTTACATTTAAAAATAGTTGAAGTACCTTCTCCGTACCCATGGGTAACGCTCATTACTCTCCAATGGAGTTTCCTAGTTTAACCTCTTCAGTACCCGACTTACTACTATTAAATATTTGCTAGAGGATTAACACCCGTCATTACTCTCCAATAAATTTCCCTATTTTCTACGGTTTGTCTGTCATACACATTAGGTTATCTAATTCCATTAAATTTATACAATTTATACTCCATGATACTCAAATCTATTCGACTACCACGAAGCACAGCCCCGGAATCCCAAGCGCCCACCCCAGTCACACTTACGTCTAATATAATTTGATTTCCTGGTGCCCGACCCTCTACATAATATCACTCACACTACTTTAGATGAAAAAATTGCTTCTTGTTTGTTCCAGAACTTTCTTAGCTCTGGTCGGCCGCTTTATGATATAAATAAGGGGAAAAGCCCAGTGAGCTCGGCGTCTGCCGGCTCACAGCACATACTCTGGAAAGGGAAGATTCCAGTGGGAGTAAATATCACTGGTGGGGTAAATACTGTCAGTCTGGCTGCTAGTTTTTACACCACTAGGGGTGAGAATTTTTACCCCAAAAGGAGAAACATAACTAAACATCATTCACATCTCTCAGGTAAGGTTTTCTTCAAAAGTAAGGCGGTGGATTAGCTACACGTTTTTTTGGTTCAACACCCAGGAAAACAATTTTTCGAACTCATGATTCATTGAATTGTAATACAAATTTAATTGCTCTAAAATATTATCAAGATGCTCAAAAATAAACTTTCCGCATTGTCGAGTATCAACGCGTGGGATGCATCCAGACTACCGGGATATCATCAAGTGACAGCAGGGGATCAGCAAGTTGATAATACGATGACTGATGTGTAGACTATCAAGGATTTCAGAAAATACACTTTTGGCGAGAAATAAAGCTGTTTTTACGACCACCTACCCTTAATTTTTTTTTTTTTCTCATTGCTTGACTAACAAATTTTGCTCAAACTCCAAAGGAACCATCCATAGATAGAAAGAATTGTGCCACACACAACTTGGCAGAAGTTTTCTGTATTTTTCCTTAGTTCCTTTTATAGTTCAATTCAAAAATCAAATTTTGCACATTACACATTTTACAATGCATTCAAATTGAAAATCAATTGCGTAGGTATACAATTATACGAAAAGTATTCAATGATTTTCACTAGAAAATAATATAAAGTAACTAGAAAGCCTGAATTTTTTTGTTGCTTTTACTATAAAAATTTTAAAAAATAGTCCGAGGAGGACTTCCAGATTCCAGTGGCGCCGAAGGTACGAACTTACAAGGGCGCAAAAATATGAACAAGCTCTGGTCCCCACTATTGTTAGTTTCAGGTCTGCGTATTTGAACTACTTATTGTTGTTAGGATTATCAGATTACCCGTTAGACGGTACCATGGTCAGTCAATTGATATATTGTAGCGCGTACGCATGCGCAAATTAATTTCCTGAAACACATTTGATCCAACAGATCGATTTTAATAGAAATTAGGGAGTGATAGGGAACCAAATGAGCTGCCTATAAGTTTCTTTGTGTAAAATAACCACTGCGCATGCGTAAAACTGTAATTATGTATCACAAGCAAAATTCCAATATGAATGGACGAGTTTTAATTACATTTGCACTCCTTTAGGATGGGGGACTAGCCCAGAATTTTTTACTGATCGGCTCCATTTTGTGAGATACACAACGATTTGTGTGAAAAACCAGTGTAGGTTTAGACAACCCAGACTGTCATGTGGTAAATAACCTACCCAAGCTCATTTTAAGCGTTTCTCAAATTGCAAAATTGTGGGCAAGAGTAAGATTCACTTAATGCTGAAGATTCATTTGAATTTGAAGTTAGTGTAGGTAGGCACTTTTATAGCAGATTACAGCGAGTCACGTGAGTACGGACTTAGCGAATTCCCCCAGCACAGTGTACCATTAGGCGCTGTTCCGATTCCGAAGGATGAAAGAAGTAGGTGCAAGAATATCACGCGAGGAGCTCGCCCTTGGATCAAAAGCCCAGCAACAATCGAGATAATGATACGGGTAGTTTGAAGGGAGAGAACTTGAACTCTGTCGATAGCCATAAAGCTAGTCAAGACCCCGGTGCTGCAGTTATCGACATGATTTACCCAACCACTAGTATAATAATTTTCTTAGGAAACTCCTCTTTTCGTTTTTCTTATCACCCCTCCCCTACAGCGATGCCTTGATAAAACTAAAGTTCCTTAAGGACCTGTGTACCAGTAGAGAGTCGAGAAATTGACCTCATGAATGATCAGGTGAACCGATCTCAACGTAATTGGACGCCTGCTGTCCCGATAACCTCTTTCTTGCGAATTCTGAAAGTAAAAGGTGTTAAGCTTCTAGGGCCATTAGGAGGTGTAAATAGTATCAAGGTGGCGTATTACCTAATTTGATGAAATTCGTTCAGTTTATCGTTAAGTAGAACCTTTGCAATTTTCTGAAAACAGGAACCTAATCATTTTTTTTATTTAGTTGTTTAAGCCGTACCTCAATCATAAGGGTCATTAGCGGTATTAAGCAAGGTGTCCAAAGGGGCACTGCAAGTGACACGTTTCCAAGGGGGCCATGCTGCCCTCCACCAACAAACGGAGCGCCATCACAGACTCCATTGGCAAATCGGAGGAGGATAAAAAAAGGGGTACAGTGATGACCACTGTGTAGGCTAATAACTAAATTTATGTTACTATATATAATCGCCAAAGTGAAATAAAACTTTGAATAGATTGTACAAAAATAAAACGACAACCCACTGAGGGGGCCGATGCTGGACTCGGAGGTCCATGAGGGCTGGACAGTCCTCCAGAAAGTGGCGGATGGACAGATCACCCCCACACCTTCCGGAAACAACATCTCGAGCTCCTGTGTTAAGCAGGTGTCTGTGAATAAGACGGGTATGGCCAGTGGCAACCCGGTTGATCAATATTCGATCCCTTCTTGGAAGTTTGGTTACGAATAGGGCCACCGGGCACAAGTCCTGAAGGAAACCACGCAGACCAGTGACCTCACCCTGCCATTGCTCATGCCAGATGGAATTGACATTATGTTGCATGCAGGAGATTTGATCCTCAATCATTATCTGAAGATCAGTTAATTTTATTTTTAATATGTACATACCTCGAATTTGATATTGAGTATGGTGAACGAAACGTCTGCCGAGTTGGGTGTGGCACATAACTTCCTCGTATGCGTAACATTAGTGTACAGGTAATTGAAATATTTTAAATAATCCCAATAGATTCCATAGCGGGTTCCTATGGATATCGACAATTAAGATGATGCGTAAAACGTCAAAATCGGTCAGTTAGAGAACGAGAAAAAGATGCTTGGCAAATGCTACGTTTGCGCATGCGCAAAAGCTACCAATGGGAAGGAAGAAATAAAGTTCATTGTGGACCATCTGCAGCTTAAACCGTACATTCCTTGAAAAATTTATCGAAATCGAATGAAAACTGTAGAATTTATGCTTGTTACATCGATTTGAGGTTCGCGCATGTGCAGCAGCTACTAATGGTATAATCGCGATGAAACTTATGTTATGGGGTAATGAAATCGTCGTTTTCAAATCAGACTCCGAATCGGAACGATATCGGACGTATAGGCCATGCAAAAATTATGCTTGGTGGATTTTAATGTTGTGTATGTTACAACTATCGATTCCCGAGTGTTGAAATTGGAAGGGGACGATGCTCAGTCTAACTCATCGTCGCATTCCAAGAAAATGTCATCAATATCGAATGAAACTGTAGAAGTAATGCTTGGTAAAAGGATTTTACATTCGCGCTTGTGCAGTTGCTACTCATGATACAATCGTGCTGAAATTGATATTCGTCCTTGCCGCGAACATATTTTCTATGCTCGCGGACAAACTGCCTGAAGGGGCGCATACGCGAAGCTCCCCATCAACGAGTTTTTATACGTGAAGCTCCCCGTTTACTTTTTCCTCATGTACGCGAAGCTCCCCGCCTCCTTTCTCTTCATGTACGCGAAGCTCCCCGTCACCTATATATACGAAAGTCACCTAATCCAGTAACCTAGACTTTTGGCATTACAAATGTCAAAATGAAAAATATTAATGAATAATAATAATAATAATTTGATGAAACATAAAATAAACTGCACGGTAGATCTGGGTAGATCATAAGGGAGCTTGGTGAACAAAACAGCATGCACGAATAATTATAGTACATATATATTAAAACAAAGTTAATTTAATTACGAAGTTAATTTATCACAGAATAATATTGTTAGCGTCGTCTCTAAGTGAAATTACTTGAAAATAAACATCGAAAAGGTCAGTCGTCAAACACCAAATCTTGGCTGGTATTTACATGAAAGAATTTATATAAATTTGCATGAATAATTTAGTACGTATATTAAAACTAAGTTAATTTATCGCAGAATAATATAGTGATCGTCGTCTCTAAGTGATTACTTGCAAATAAACATCGAAAAGGTCAGTCGTCAAACACCAAATCTTGGCTGGTTTTTACATGAAAGAATTTATATAAATTTGCATGAATAATTATAGTACGTATATTAAAACTAAGTTAATTTATCGCAGAATAATATAGTGATCGTCGTCTCTAAGTGATTACTTGCAAATAAACATCGAAATGGTCAGTCGTCATACACCGAATCTTGGCTGGTTTTTACATGAAAGAATTTATATAAATTTGCATGAATAATTATAGTACGTATATTAAAACTAAGTTAATTTATCACAGAATAATATCGTGATCGTCGTCTCCAAGTGAAATTACTTGCAAATAAACATCGAAATGGTCAGTCGTCAAACACCGAATCACTGAGAGCCGGTCCGTTCAAATCACTGATAAGGCTCGAAACGCCTCGAGAGGGGAAGAAAGTTCGACGGGGAGCATCACGTACACCCATTCTCTCGGCACGGGACGCTTCGCGTACGCCTGCTAGAACTTGCCGGGGAGCACCGAGTACAGCGCAAATGACTTTCACTTTTGACGGGGAGCTTCGCGTAGTCACCCGCCTGAAGAATGACTCGAAGCAGGAAACATAGGGTAGTTTACACCCTGGCCTCAGGCTGCATCCCTGGAGACTTGCAACCCTTCCGAGGTATCTTTCAAGCAGGAATAAGTGGGAGGTCCTCAGGGTATATATACTCAAAACCGGGGACCTGGGAATACAGTTTACCCTCGGACCACTCCTCCACTTCTCCTCAAATACGAAATAAATCACTCGCGACGAAGTTGTGGAAACCCATTACAAAACGGAAGTTGTAAAAACGGAAAACGTTGTCTATTCCCACAAAACATAAAGAGTTACAATGTTAAATCGATTTCGATGGTTAGGCCCTCATCAGTAACAAACAATAACTGAAGACACATTAGATAGGACACAGCTTATATGGTCACAGGTGAAGGGAAATTGAATCCCATTGGTCGAGAGAAAGGAAAGGGGGCTGGAGGTACTACCAATTAAGTGCAAGCTAAGTGAAGGGGGATTATAGCCAATGAAGTGAAAGGAGGGGAAGAATTACTGGTTTCAACAGTTTGATGGGATGATTCCAAGCTTTATAGAAATGGACTCATCAGTGATGAAATACATGGAGGAATATCCTCATTTAAACATTTACCAGATCTGTCACTTTTGATAATTTCGAATTTTTCCAGTACATTCAACATACCTCCCTTTGGACAAAAACTGACTGATGATGGCCTAACCGTCGAAATCGATTTAACATTATAACTCTTTATTTTTCGTGGGAATAGACAACTTATTTCACAAACGTCCGTTTTCTCCTCAAATCCTCTATTACTAATCACAGGCTCCGGCCTCAAACTCATGCACTCCCCTTCCAACTAGCATAAAACTTGTAAAAATACCAGAAATATTCTAAGTACAAACCTATCTTTATATCTAGCTAAATACTCTAAATATAGGTAAGCTCTGTGAAAATTACTCATAAGATTTTGTACAAAATTCACTGATATAATATACCTATATCCAATATTTGTTCAATAAGAGTTGTTTCTTCTTTCAACCTAGTAAATATTAGCTATTTAAATTAACTTAGATTTCCATAGGTTAGGCTCTGCTTGAGTATTCGCGAGCATGTTTATCGGAAATTACTCAGAATAGGTTAGGCTCTGCTTGAGTTTACTCGCGAGCACGTTGTTCGATCACGGTGGTCCTTGATCGCATTTGACCTCAAAGTGCTTGCCCTTCAAATTTTCTTTCGAAATACGATTTGGGAATATATTAGGATTGTAATTCAGCAAAAACTATAATCAAACATTGAGCCGTTTTTTTTTTCTTCAGTTTTTAATTTTTAATTGATACTTTCATCATAAAAATACGCTATAATCGCCAAAATTCAGAAAAAAATATTATTTATGTGTCATTATACTATAGAATCTTCATCTAGTTTCATAGTTCTGAAATATTTTGTGATCAAATATAATTAGAAAAAAAAAATAACAACATTTTATTGAACAAAATAATGAATATATTTGCATGAAGCTAGAAAATAAAAATAATGGCATTTTAACATTTTACATATGCAGAGAATTATATTCGCATAAAGCTCTTAATAGACGTTGTCCATACTCGGGATTGATTCGCGATACTTTATATTTGGCCCACGTCGCAGAAAAATCATGATGCATGATCTCCATAGCCTGTTCCTTGTAAAAGCCGAGGCCATTTCCGTGTTTGGTACAAAATTCTTCCACATAACTAAAAAATTACCACAAAAAACATATATAGGTACTTAAATTTCACTTTAAATTTCCATACAAGCCTCGTCATTCCCGCAGGTTGAGCTCTGCCTGGGTACACCAATTCGCGATCACGTTTCTGGAAAAACCAGTAGGTAGTCTCTCTCTCAAATCACAGCATACCAGAACAGATACAGAGTAAATTATCAAAAATTTGGTAGGTTAGAAAGTGAAGGGTGTTACGAGCGTCGTAACAGTCCTCTTAGATCCCACACATGTGTACTTGGATTTCATACTTTGCGACGACATAAAATGAAGTGTAGTATCTACATTAATAAAATCGTAAGTATGCCTGTCTATACATTGACTAGAATCATGAAATGTTGCGTTTTTTTCGTTTCAAGCTTTTGCAGACGATTGGTACCATTTTCTCAATTTTTCTCTGTCTGTCTGTCCGTATGTTTGTCCGCTTTTCATTGGACAACTGATATGAGTGGTGGGAAATGGTGTATTAGTCCAACTTAAATTATAGGCTATTTGAAGTTTTTAAAATTTGAGCCAGAGAGGGTGGTTTAGGGGAGGGGGAGGGGGTGAAATGGGGTATCTTGGACACCATTGAACGAACTGGGGATCTGATTGGATGAATATGTTTGGATTATTCTAACTTATATCTCAGGCTACTTGAAATTATTCAAATCTGCCCCATAGGGGTGATTTCGGAGAGGAGGGGGTGAAATGGGGTGTCATGGACATCAGTAAATAAGCGTACATTTCAGAGGAATCCTTTAATGTTTTGACATCCTATTGATGATGTCTTTGCTTCGAAAGCGCATGTACTCGACTTGCTAGTGACGACGGATTCCTCTGAAAGGTACGTAAATGATAACCGTAGTAAATAGTTTAACGAAAGTTATTGAGAAGGTATTGTAGCACCTTTTGTGTTCTAGCATGTACTGTGAATTATTTTACAATTTAAATTTGCGATTTTCATAGGTCATAATATGGAAAGATGGAACGTATTCGCTGCTGTAGGGGTAGACGATCTGCTGGACGATCGGATTCGCTAGAATATGACTGCAACTTCGACTAACAATTCCATCGATGTTAATGAACCGGACCTGCCACACCTAACATTAGAGCGGGTTAGCGTGCCAGGGCCTCATCTCTGCTCCTCATGTATATACAAATTCTCGCGGCCTAACTATGTAAAGCATTGATCTCCCTTTATGTTCATCTTCAGCCGCAACCCCCTTCCGTTAACGATTTGATTCGAATATCTTCTGTTACAAAAGTTTTGGGAGGCAAAGCTCAAAACTATTGTGGTAGAATGGAATGTGCATAACGTGCAGGTAAAAGGTATGAACTTTATGTTTTATGTTGCATCGTGTAGGTGGGTGGTACGTCAAACAATGGGGCCAAAAATCGGAAAAAACTCAGTATCTTGAAAACGGATCCTCATATTGACTTGGGGATGGTTTTGTTCAATTCAGGAAGAAAAAATACATTAAAATAGAAAGGAAAATAGGTACTTTAGAAAATCGTCAGTCATGCAACATGACCATGTTAGCAAATTTTCGATTTCGGGGGGGGGGGGGGGGGGGGGGGGGGCTTTTAATTATTACATAAATGAAAAATAAACGTAATACAAAAATGAACAATATTTCTGCTCTAGGAGACAGAGGAAAATAAACTATTTCTGTTTTGTGATGTGGACGTACCTCAATGATCGGATGTTACTATTGCTCGGGAGAGCAGCAACCCTTTCCCTCACTCGCCTCAGCCTCTCTGCTACAATAAATTAAAACGAAAATGTCCGCACCGTAGGTAAATTAGCTTCAGAGCTCACTCGGCTGATGAGGGTGTGTACGAAGCCATTGTAACCCAGCAGTCCTGTAATGGCTTCATTTCGAAATTCAGCATCGTAAGTTTAATAGGAAAGAAATTAGCCTCAGAGCACACCCAGCTGATCAGGGATCCCTCGTACGATGCCATTTTAACCCAGCAAGTCCCGTATTGGCTGTATTTCCAATTTCTGTATCGCATGTTCAGTAGGGAAGAAATTAGCCTCAGAGCACGCACCCAGCTGATCAGGGGGCCTCCGTACGATGTCATTGTAACCCAGCAGTCCTGTAATGGCTCCATTTCAAAATTCATCATCGTAAGTTTAATAGGAAAGAAATTAGCTTCAGAACTCACTCAGCTGATCAGGTGGAACTCAGGGGGGTGGGGGGTGGAAGATATTACCCGAGCCTAAAACCAGCTCAGGAACTCACTAACATCTTTAAAAAAAATAAATAAAAAATAAAATCCGATGGGAGTTTTGACCAGCATATTGGGAGAAAGAATCAATATTCTTGTTTATATAATAGATATTTTCCTGTGCAGCGAACACTCCTATTATTATATCCTGCATTACTACTTGTATAATGTCGAAAGATTATACAAATAAACACATAATAATAATACGTGACTAAGCTCTTGAGATATGTTGGTGATGAATCCCGATTATACAGTGTGGAACCGGATAAGTGCCGAACAATTTTTTCGGTCAATCTGCATCAAAAATGTAGTAAAATGCCGCGAACTGCATAGTTTTATCTCAATCAGTATTCGAGATATGATTTTTTAAAGGTTTTTCCAGGAAAACCGTGTTTTTTCCTTTTAAACTCCAATTTCTCCACCTCACCTCATTTAATTCAGAGTTAAATTTCCTATAAGAATAATGTTCTTGGGTTCATAAAAAGTACCATCCAAAGACCTTCACATCAGCTCAAACATAGACGATTTTGAAAGAATTTTAGAAAATTTTGAAGACTTTACTACACTTCCAAAAAAAATTCTGGAAACTAGCAAATCTCATGAAAATTGCTTCATTCAATACGCTTTTCAACGGTCTAGTCAATTTTACATTTTTTTAATTATTTACACTTTTATTTATTAATATTATTTATTATTGAATATTATTTATTATTGAATATTGTTTAATTTTTTGTTATTTATTTAATTATATTCATTTATTTTATATTATCTTTATTTATATATAATTTATTTATATATAATTTATTTATAAATTCTATTTATTTATTTATTTATTTATTTATTTAATTTTATTTAATATTTAATGACATGATTGTGTCATCAATAGCTATTGCGCATGCGTGAAATACTTGTAACGACCTTAATTTCCACAGTTTTCATCCGATTTCGATGAAATGGTCAGAGAATGCGCGGGTTAGGTTGTAGATGGTCCCCTATCAGTTTCATTGTTGCCAAATCAATACTTCATTCTGCGCATGCGCAAATGTAAATTCCATCATGTTCCATCTTTTCACTCTCTAGTTGTTCGAGTTCGCTTAAATTTGGATGGTAGTTGGAAGAAGATGAAAGGTAAACGAGGAAGCTATGTGCCACACCCAACTTTTTTTATTTATCTTTATGCGGATTCTTTTTGTATTTCACTCCCCTATTAAATAGGTATAATACCATTTGCAGGTTTGTAATAGTGTGTACAGTAGGTCTATGTTTCTGAATATGTCAATAAAATCGTCAGCTGATAATAGGTATGTAATGTGTAGTAGTTTTTCCCACTTTTCCATTTAATCGTGAGAGTAGGTATAAAATTATTAGGACGGTAATTGCCGCAGCTAGAAGAGGAACTTGAAATTCGCTTGAGCTGATAGCCGGCAGTAAAGTGATGTATCCTTTGAGGTGAGAGGAGCGAGGGTGGTTTACGATGCTCTGATAGCGGCGTGTTGACCCCATTCCAATTAGAACGGTCTGCCCTCACGATACCCGACTCGCTTCTATCTCCAACTCCTCTGTCCGTCTCGAACTCACCCCCAGATAAACTTAACAATGAGCTTTCCAGGTTGTTGGCCGTGACCTTGAGCGAATTTTGCAATGCAGCTTTAGCGAGGCAGAAAAACTAACATAGGTACCTAATAGCTTTGTTCCAACAAAGACAAAAGGGCGTCCTACAGGAGCTCAGAGCTCGAAATTGCGTTCCAACAAGGTTATGTATGGGGTTGAGAGCTCCGTGTTCCAACAGGTCATAGAGCGCCCCTAGAGCTGCTCCGGGGGTCCCCCAAGCAGCCCCACACTTTTTACGGGGTCTCATCGAGCATGCATGCGCATTTTGAAATACACTGCCAAGGACGTGGCACAGAAGCTTCCTCGTGGCCTTCACAATATGTCACCATTAAATTTTCAGAAATGACCCGTTCACCATAATCATGACGTTAGAGTGCTGGGCAACCTAAAACCAGAAAACCTGAATAGAATCTGTTCAACAATGACGGACTTATGACTGTCACAAGAAAATTGTCATATAGAAAAGAGAGGTCGACAAAAGAAGAACACTTCGTTCGAACGTGAACCCCATGACAGTCCTTCAATGAACATGCATGTATTTCGCTGCATATGAATTTCGGTATTCCATATATAGAATAGCAAATATTTAAAAAGGAGGAGAAAAAATTAATTCCCGGCCGGGAATATTCCCTGTAAATAAATTCCCGGCATGGTGGGCACAATCACCGGTAGTACCGTACGATTCGTATGGCACCTCAAGAGACTCTACCGGGATCATCTCTGAAAATTTGAACAAAATCCGATAAAATTAACTGAGCTGTGACCGTAACAAAAACATCACTTTCGCGCATGCGCCTAGCGTACCGCTGCTGATGATCGCGAAGAATGTGATACGGGACCTCAAGAAACCTTGCCCGCATCATCCCTGAAAATCTGACCGAAATCCGTTCACGCCTGAGTTATGACCGAAACAAGAAAATTTTGTTTGCGCCTGCGCAGAGGCTACCGTTGATTCGATCATGACGGAACTGATAGGGAACCATGTAGAGCTATACCCGCACGATCCCTAAAAATTTGAAGAAAATCGCATCAAAATTGTGGAAATTACGGCTGTTGCAAGGACCGTAACAAGAATATTTTGTTCACGCATGCGCAGAGCGTACCGCTTATGCAATTATGATGATTGTCTTATGGGACCTCAAGGGACATTACCCACATCATCCCTGAAAATCTGACCGAAATCCGTTCAACATTGACCGAGTTATGACCGTCACAAGGAATTCACGTTAGCGCCTGCGCAGAAGCTACCGTTGATTCGATCATGATGAAGTTGATAGGGGACCATCTAGAGCTTAACCCGCACGATCCCTGAAAATTTGGTTAAAATCGGATCAAAATTGTGGAAGTTATGGCTGTTACAAGGAAATGTGGACGGACAGACACACACGGAACCAAATTTGTTCAGGAGGCTCTGAAACGCAAAATGCAAGTGGAAATTTTGATTTTGGAGCAAAAAAATTTTTTTCATTTCGAAAGTGAAAACAAAGCTTCCGCTGCCTTGCAGTCTCGGAAGCAATAACCTGCTACCTTTGGGTAAACTACATTCCCGTTGTTACCTTAGTAGACTCGGAAGAAAAATAGATAATGAGAAATCGACGTTATAATAAATTAACATTTACGCAAGCGCACTGACTACTATTTATGTGACGGGAATGAAATTTATAGGGAACCTTCCACAAGCTATCCTGCACAATCCCTGAAAATGTCATCAAAATCGTACCATTAGTCTCAGTGTGCCTGCATCAATCGATATTAGTTTCGCGCATGCGTAATAGTTATTACTCTACTAATCGCAATATAATTAATAGGGCATTTTTTCTCCCGACTCCCTACCGAGTTTGAACGAAATCGGACCAACAGATGCTGAAAAATCGACGTTATGAGAAATTCACGCGCACAAGCTACTGTTGATTCGATGGCATTGAAAATTATAGGGGACCGTTTCGTTCGTATCTTCGTCCGATTGGAAGGAAACTTTTTCCAACTCATTCTTCGCACTCCAGGTCAGAGTGGCCATGTGAAAAGGGGCTAAAAACCGGACACTACGATCAGCAGACTAAAAATACTGATTAAATATCTGGAATTAAATAGTGGAGTGTATGAAGGTTCTATCTCAACTGACAACTGTTATCTCGGATGGAGGCACTTACACGTTCCCTCCATTTTCATTCTTCGCACTTATTCAATTTTTCAACAGAACCCAAGGTTTAAATACCTTGTGATATGACACAATATGGTAATCATACACAACCTTCAAAAAATTCTGGATGGCTAAAACATCATACACTCCAATAAATATTTCTTGCCGTCTATGATGGGTACATCCAGATAATTTTAAGGAATTTTGAGTTGAACTAGTTCAAAAATGTACCTAGTAAAAAACCGTCATTTTCTACCTCAATCCTCAATAATATTCAAGATATATGATTTTTCAAAGAGTTTTTCGAGAAAACACTTTTGTTTTGCATTAAAATCACGATTCTCCTCTTCAACTTGACCAAATTTGATTTTCGAGCATTTTTTTAGCGCAGAGTTTTATAAATTGTGTCTTTTGATTCTTGAAAAATACCATCTAGTAGCAAATATCATACCAAATATCATACCATCAGGTAAAGCATGGAATGTTTTGAAAAATAAATATTTATGAAAATCCATGAAACTTCACAAAAAAAAAAAAAAAAAAAAAAAAAAAAAAACCTGAAGATTGTCAAATCTCAACTGTCTGAAGTAATAAGCTTTTGAACGGTTTTGTCAACATTGTGTGATTTCGTTTTAATTCGGTAGATACATTGTCGCTGTATTTTGAAAAAAGGTAGTCACAGTTGTGGCAAGGGGGGCGAAAGAATTGTTATTACGATCGCTTTCATTTCCAGGTTTACGAATAGCCGCCACACCGTCCTACTTGAGAAGGAGCCTGGTTAAGGGGACTTGGAACCCGCCTCCAAAACAACCATATGTCGGTATCTCTATTTCCGTGATCACTGGTCCGATTCAAAAAACAATTTTTTAAATTATAGATCTTTAAGAGATCTTTAAATGTGCGGAATCAGATCATAAAAATATTAATTAGGTAAATCGCAACTTTGAAGCAATTTTTGCCATTACTGGTTTCATATTGTTGGTCCATAAAAATTACCACGATCAATTTTGAATAACTGTTTCCGCACATTTGTGCGTTAGGATTAGCCGATCATTTTGAAGAAAAAAAATCATGAAATTGGTTGAGCAGATTCTGAGAAACAGATACAAATGTGTCAAAAATCGTCACTTTACAGGAGAGCCAAAAAACGGGAAAGTACCTAACGTTTTTAGAGCCCATACGTTTCTCTAATGAACTAAATCGATTTATTACATGAAAACAAAGACGAAGAACCTCGCGGTTAGAATTAGGCCAGATGATAGTGCTGTAAACAAGTTTCAGTTTCAGTGCCGTTTTTCGGTATCATTCGAACGTTTCGCGAAGAGTAAACCGAAGCCGGTTTTCAAAAACGTGAACCACATCAGGAATTTCACCAAAAATCGGATTCAACGCGGAAATGTTTCGTTTTTTGATTTCTCCCCGTCCATTTCGAATCCTGACAGCTCTCCTTCGTTTTTTTCCTCTAGTTCCTGGCACTTCATCCTCGACTTCCAGACCTTCAACACATCTTGTTCATGGTACCTAACTCTTCCAATATGTCGTCCGTGTCCTCTTCCAAGACAAAATTAGGCGAACTTCAACAATTCGATGATTAGTACGTATGTACATCTGTTGTGGACATTATTGATTTATCGAAGTTTGCTAATGTTTTATCAAGAATTGCTAGGTGTATGAGTTGTCAGGGTGAACTTGGTGAGTTTGAAGCAGAAGGGGCGGACTACGAGGCAGGTTGCTTCTGAGCCAATTTTAGAACTTTTGATGTTCGAAAAACGTTGAATGGCATATGTAATTTTATTCAGAATTGTATCTTTTTCTTTGGCCAATAAAAATTTTTTTTAAATTTTTTCCAGGGGTTTCGAATGCCCTTAAAAATCCAAATAACCGGTCATTTTGAGCTCTTTCAATGATAACCGGACATTTATCTTCCAGAGCAATTTTCGCTCGGACACCTTGATAAAAAACCGGACTGTCCGGGCCAAAACCGGACACCTGGCAACCCTGCTCCAGGTTGTTGTTCGTTTGGAATCAAATAAAGCAACACGATTGGTCAACATCTTTCTACTGTCTATTGAGCTATGCTATGCTGAATGAATTGTTCATTTTTAGGATGGCCGGTTATAAATACTAATCGTGTTTATAATCATTTAATTTTAATGTTCATATTCCATTTACACAGACTTTTTGACTTTTTCATCGGTAACTGAACATGAACCACTGTCTTCTAATGATTTTTTGTATTACAATAAACTCAACAACATCCAGAGCAGTCAGAATTGAGATCATATTTGAAAAATTGACTTATTTCATTGTACTTCAATGTTGGATCCAAAAACCTCAATATTTTGCACGCACACACCTATGAAAAATGAAAGTACATACTAAAATTATGGCCCGCTATTAGCTCAATCTTAATCATAAACTTAAGGTTTTGTTTCAAACGTACAGTTCTTAACTTCAAAAGACAGAAGATTAAAATATAAATTACCGTATTGTTATCATTACAGTACAATATAGTAATTACTGCAAGATTAAAACATACAAAAATAGGGAGGAAATGAAATATCAGAACTTCCCACGATCTATTATAGAGTACGAATATTATAGAGACGATAAAATTTGTATAATCACAGGTTAATACTAAACACGTTATAGCTATTAAAGATTACAAAAAACAATATATCGGTCGATTACATTTATATTAAAGCTCGTTTCATAATAAGTATGTCTCTCAGTATTGTTGAAAGTAATTAAAAATGGTAGGTACCTATGCCCCGAAACTGGCTACACATTGACTAACATCAACACTAAAAAATGTCAGATGATATAAAGTGTGGTATTAGCCTGGTAATTAGGTATGGCAAGGGGATAGTACAATAATTATTGATGAAAATATCGAAGAAAATTAGAATGAAATAAAAGCAGGTAAATACGTTCGTAATAATTACCCATACAAAAAACCAAAATCTCGAAATACTTGGAATTTCGACATTCTTTTGTACTACTTATCGAATACCTCTAAAATTATATGTGTATAAATACCTTAACTTATTTACAAAATATCAAAATCGGTTCACCCGATAGAAATATTTTTGAGTTCTTGAAAGCGAGTAGTAAAAATTATGCTTCTATACATAGTTTGTTCGATAAACACAATTATTTTCAAATTCGACAATGTAAATATGTATACCTACTTATAACTATATATTTATACTTATAATATATATATATTTTTTGCTCATTAGATATTAGTTCTTATTTTCTTACTTAAAACTCTTACATTAGAAAAATTTATTAGACTTCAATTTTGTTTAAATAGCACCAGAATTCTACCATGGATTACTTCTAGTAAATATGAATTCGCGGTGTATGTTTGTTGGGCTCAAGTTATTTGTTATTTTAAACCTTAAAGAACATATATATATATATATATATATATATATATATATATTGAATGGGTGCCAGGGTGGCCAATGTCGCAATATCTCAATTTTGCAGGAGCCCTAAAAAACTAGGATATTGCTAATGACCTTCTGTAGCGAACCCAAGATTTTATAGTTTGTTTATTTAAGAAATTTTTATAATGATTTTATAACAAGCATTTTGCATCAAAATCATTAAAGTACCTGCTAACATTTCAATAACTCGACACTATTATACGTCACATGACAACATATTAGACCCGAAATTAGTTTGCAAGTGTTGTTAAGAGTTGTCAGTTAGAATTAACGAAACCAAGAGAGTAAAAATTTGAAGTTGTAAAAAACCAAATATAAAAGAAAAAAGCAAAAAGAATTTCTATTTTCTGTATAAAGATTTACTACACCTTCTTCCATTGGGAAAACGAGAAATCACCGCATCACATAAGATAACAAACTGATAACATGGGTCCTTCATCCACTTTAATTTCTTTCAAATGTAAATGCGAGTTTCCTGTCATCCATAGGCCTTATTTACAACTGCGAACCATAGGACTTTTACTCCACATGACTTTGGTTCATTTCCAAAAAAAAAAAAAAAAAAAATGGGTTTCAGAAAAATCGTGAAGTAAGTGTGTTTCGGACACCCATTCAATTATTATTAAAAAATATTGAAGACATGAAGTAATGCACAGGATGATATGCTACAAATTAATTTCACTTCAGGTGTGTTGGTTTCTAGAAAAGGAGGATGAGCACTAGCGTTGGGTATAATCTTATCGTCGAATACGAATACGATTGTAATTATTCGTTGATGCTGAGTCAACTGCGATTATATTCGTATTCGTGTAATCGTATTCGTCTGTCGGCGATTACACGAATACAACCCATAAAAATGCGTCACGGTCATCAATTTCAATAGGGCGTCCCTCCTATAATGTGCGAAGCCTTGCTAATATTACCTCAGAGGGACGTCCTTAAAGCGAATTCAATTATTGGAACCCAGCCTATTTGACTCAAATATATTTCAATAGGACGTCCCTCTGAAGCTAGGGAATATTAGCAGGGCTTCACATATTATAGGAGGGACGCCCTATTGAAATTGATGACTGAATCACACTTGATTTAGAATCAACAAATAATTATCGCGATTACAATCGTATTCGTATTCAACGATTAGATTATGACACTGATGGGCACGTAAAAAAAAAAAAAAAAAAAAAAACCCTATGTGAAATTAGTTTTTCAAATTGTGGTGGTCAATAGACCTTCCACCGCAGATACAGAAAGAGTATTGCACATTTCCTCTAGAAATTCTGCAACAAAGACAAAGCTCGACATTTCTATGCTCATATCCGTGATTTATACTCGTAGATAACGAGGGTGAATGGACCGCTTCCTTGTCATTGAATAGGTAGGCACCACAAGTCTGAAACGGACGTAACTGTAAACTGGATGGCTCTCAGTTGTTTCCCTTCCAATAATCTCGATCAAATTTTTTACGCAGGTATGCTCTTTCCCACATGTGAAATATTTCCACGCGTCCTTAATGTCCAAGACTTTACGAAAAAGGCATTTCTGTCCTTAAATTTGTTTTTTATTATCTCCAACATGGGGCTTCTTCAGGAAGACGAAAATTAAATTCAAAATCGTAAGATATTTACTTATGTTTGTAAAGTCTTGTTATAATTTGAGCTGTCCGAATAAAGAAAAGTTGCAAACGTCCTCAATCTTTCTCGAAACATTTTAAGGATAAATTGGGTCTGGCTAGGTAAGCCATAAAAATGTAACTTGGTTGTGTCTGCTTGGAAGGAATAAACCAATAGGTAGAAAAATCGAAGTCATCGATTCGGTGGTTCACTCTGCGCTATGCTACGCTTCACAGGTATGGGGCTGATAGGAATTTGAGCAATTAGAATACTTAGTTTGATACTTCGTGAAAAAGATGCTGAAGTTACCGCAGAAAAAGCCCAACTATTGTATTTGTAATGAATTAAATCTCTCAAATGTTTATCAGCACACTCTCAGGGTGGCCCAAAATGGAAATTTTTAATTTTCCTGACATTTCCCTGACCGAACTTCAGATTTCCCTGACAAAAAATATAAAATTCAAATTTTTTCTTGTTTTCTTGTCATTTTATTGTACTTTTAATGCTTCTAACAAAAATCGTTTAATTTAAAGAAAAAAGACTACTTATATGCTGTCTACTTATATTTAAGAATTTCATTACCCTCGAAGAGCTCAAATATCAAAACAATTGAACCTAAATTTAATACGATAATTTACGAAAATTCACCCAACATGCTGCATGCATTTTTATTTACTATTTTATTGCTCTCAATTTGTGATCTGAAGCCATTTGTTGAAGTAAATTTTTCCTTACGTGGTTTTCTTAGCTCTGAGGAAAATTCAAAATTGTCGTCCGACAGCAAAAAATGTCACGCTTTTTTTCACCTACTACTCGTACCAATCGTTGCCAGAGAGAATATAACTTCCTGATTTCCCCATCCCACAAAAATCGTTCGTTGGAAAGTTGCTCTGTGAATTTATAACACGTGACTCCACATTTCTATGGGCCAATTTCCCCCTCCTTAACCCTCCTGAGAAATCCTAGCTTATGTATATAAACTAGTTTTGGGACTCTTACTGAATCACTCCACAACTCTGCTGGGTTTTTCTCCCTAGTTCAATACTCAGTTGATTGTTCTCACAAATGGTTTACTCTAGGTGATACAGTTACCAGGGAAGCCAACGGCATATCCATTCACTTTTTATGTGCGTGTAGCGTTGTTACTTTTGAACAGTTTAACCACAACTCTTGATAATTATTTTTGTCATTCGTATAACTCACCTATGAAATAATATGTACCTAGTATGATCAAGTACGCTATTGAAGTTTGATTGTTTAGGAGTTATAATACACCTAAAAACACTTTAAATTATTACACCAATTTTTCGTTTAAAAAAATTCCCTGACATCTGGTGGTTTTTGCAAAATTCCCTGACTTTTCCAATTGGGGGCCGCCCTGACTCTACGATCACAACTAGTTTACATTCGCAGGGTACTAAATCAACCTAACTAACTAACTAATTTCCTGGCCAATTAAATAGCTAAAAATAATTGTTAGTGATATAGTAGAAGGCGTGAGCTTGTGGGAGATTCTTGAGCAGGGATGTTGAGGATGCTGATTTTGGCTCTTTCAAAAAACTTAAGAATGAACTTCTGAGAAGTCGCAGAGTGTTTTTGCTCAAAAACTTGGTGATTAATCAAAAGAATCGCAACACCAACTTTTGTATGCTAAAATTAATCATTCCTGTACTACAGGGGTGAGCTGTTTGAACTGAACACTACACTTAGGAGAGCGGATAGGCAGTACAATATTGTGTATTGTGCTATCATTTTGTTCCGAAAGACAACGTACATCTTTAGCGATCTGCCCGGTTCTAGCAGAGTATCGCAGAAGTTATTTTAGGAGATACAACCCTCGATATCGACCAACTATCGAAAATTTTAAACGGAGAGATTGGTTCGGGCTGCATGTATATGATGTTTATGCTTTGCTTTATAGATGAGAATTAATAGCCCATTCCTATTATTTCTAGTCCTTATCCACAAGAATATCTAATTATTATTCATATTCCATGTTATTCATTTTGGCATCTACATTATTATTGAAATTAAAAAAAAGGAAATGTTTGAAATCATTAGAACAACCGCTGTGATCGGGGAAAAATTTGCACCTTATCATTATTTGTGCCAATTTTGTGTTTTTGCCAACTAGACATACCAGGCCAGTGCGTCGAAACGAAATGCTTCAAATACTTTGCAGCTATGTACTCTTGAAGTACTTGTAATTATTAGTTTGTTTAATAAACATTATTATTGACAGATGATATTTATACCCCTTGCATACTTATTTGTTTCCAATGTAGTAAGATTCCTTTCGTATATCTACTTAAGCACTCATTCATTATTTAATTTCTGTTTATGCACAGATTGTTTCCGATTGACTGTACAAAGGACTAACATTTGGCTACACCCACATTGGTACTGCCTGTGTTACATTATGCGAATTTATAATTACTCTAGCCACCGCAAGTTGTAGTAGATTAATAACAATTATTTACATCAAATCATAAACCGAAGTACTATTTGTAATCAATACGATGTCTTAATGTGCCCTAGTTTACGTGAATTTGATACATTATCAAATCAAAAGCATTTTGTAAACCACGCACAATACTCCATGATTTTATTCATACAAAGAAGATTAATTCTAGGTCCCATTAGGGCAAGTTTTTCCTTAGTCAGTTCCTTGAATGCCGAAACATCCCGTTGAACCTTGCATAAAATCGTATAAAAGTTAAGGAAAAGGTCAAGTTAAGAAATGTGCAAGAGTAGGTATAGAGTTGGAACCTATACTGTGCCACATGAACAGTACATAAATTGGCAAGGTACCCGTATTTGAACTTAATATTAGTGTAAGTTGGAAAAATCTAATTTCCATAAAAAGGAAGGTTTGTCTGTTATCAGTATTTTAAAATAGGTAGGTACCTACTCCTTTACGTGATAAGGTACCTTGGTATATCATAAAATAAATTCTGGCAACAGTTGTTTTGTGCATTAGCGTTAGCGGAGTAACTTGCAGGTGATCAAATGAACGTCATGAAACCTGAAGGCTGGTTAGCGTAAGCGGCAGTCTGGGTTAATGTACCCCTTCAATTTATGGTGATGATACTAACTCGATTATTACTAACAATTTCACCGTTTAGGCGCAATATGTATTATACAATATACTTTACGGCCTTTCACGAGCTTAAGATACACTAATTTTATTGTTTTCTTCATTTAGCTTGTCACGAGTTTTCCGATCGATCTTCTGGCAGTGTGACAGGATCAGATTCACTATCAACATCGATCCTGACCTCGTTCGCCGCTGTTGCATTGTCACTTTTCACACTTTGAGCGTCCTCATTGACTTCTGTCCTGTCTGAATACTCCGTCACATTCACTACTATCACAGTTCTCTTTGTGCCGTCTGTGCTACAGCTGAATACCGCCGAAGATATTTCTCTGTCTGGCTGCACTTCCAGACGGGCTGCTGGTTCAGCAGGCTGAGTCTCCGAAGAATCTTGCTTTCGAGCTGGGTCGCTCACCTCATCAATCGCCCTTGAAGGCAAGAAAGCATCACTGTTCTGTAACAGAAGAAGAAATGTTATGAGCGTAATCTAGGGCTTTCTGGTCCAAATCCAATAGGTAGGTAATTTTAATCCTTTATATACTTCTTAGTATTCTGCAATTCAAAGAAGATTCGGAAATTTTACCTCTTTTTGAGAGTTTTTAAAAATGGATTTTTCAGCAAATATTTAATGAAATTTTAGTACAATTTTCTGCATAATTTTTTGTGTAAATTTTATAATGTTCAATTTAGTTGTTTATCAACTTGTTTGGCTAAAATCTGCTACAAAATATAAAGTTGATAATTTGTAGCCAGTTTTAGTGATTTTCTGGTTATATTTTTTGAAATCTGACCAATTTAATGTGCCCAAAAAGTGTTGGCCAACGAACTCATCCTTTCGTTCGGAAAGCTTGATTTTTTGGCGCAAGAACGGAATTTTTATCACAATCCTAAGGAGTTATCGTCTGGAATGACACACATTATATGAATGAAGAAGCGTTGAACTCTAGAATTACTTTCAGAAATGCCATTGCGGTTTCACGAAAATTCGTTAAAATCAGGGACTCGCAAAAGTTTGCAATACGCACAGGTAGGTAGATTTTTTTTATCATTTTTGCTTTTATGTGTATTAATAGACATCATTCCAAAGAATCGAATGAAACCATCCTTGCATCATGAACTCTGTAATTACAATAATAAAGAGCACTCATTGGTCTATAAATGTTGGGATTGCTATTTTTAAATGAAAGTAGATTTAGTTCTGAGAATTTTGACACTTCCTCACTTTTCTACAATGAGTGGTTTGACTTTTATAATTTTTCAATGTTTCGGCAAATTGTGACTTAATACAGAACGTAAATAACCTATGCGTAATTATTTTTAGTGTATTTCTATAGTTATTTGATCTGTTAAGAAAGACCATATCATTGGATTATTGTAACCTCAGGCAAAATCTGTTCCTGGGAATCTCCTTTTATATCTATCTCGGTAGAGTGCAGGATTATAGATTACCTGAGTGTGAATGAATCAAATCTCCACTTCAGTAGAAATAAATCAATGCGGTTCTTACCGGTCTGTTCCGGGAAACGTGAGGTTTCCCTCCGAACATACAGTACAAACTTTTTGCGTTTCAGAACTTGTTGATCGATTTGGGTTCCATGTCTGTCTGTCCGTCTACCTGATGGCTCCCTGTATGTCTTTGGTAAATCCTAAACACGCCCAAATCTATACCAAGTCTTGATCCAATTTTTGTTAAATTTTTCGGGAATGTGCTGGTTAGCTACTAGAAAGTCCCTTACAATTTCCATTACCGTCGGATCAATGCCTGTGCGCATGCGCAACCTTGAATTTCCTATGACGTCGATTTCTCATAATCTATTTGTCAGATTTCGTTCAAACTCGGGAGATAGTTGGGTATAATGTTCCAGAAGATGGCCTGCAAATTATATCGCAATTGGTTGAAAACTAACTATCGCGCATGCGCAAAACTAAAATTGATTGACACTCGCAAAACCCCGTTACATTGTATATTAGATAGATTGCCCAGAGATTCTCAACTGCTTTCCGTGGTTAGAGAAGTGGGATTAATGTTGAAGAACGAGCGTTTTTGTTCAAAGTCTCGCTCAAATTGCCCAGGTTCCTGCTCAATAGATTTTTGCGGTTATTTTTAGTTTCTCAAGATTCTGCACTACATCATCGGAATTTCTATATTTACTTCAGATGGTTGGGGGGGGGGGTCATTGATGGAAAAGTGCGGTTTTCAACCAAATCAGCCTCAACTCTAACCGATTTTAGAAGTTCATTTTTCGTTAGATAAAATCGGCCTTGATGTGTATTGTTTCTGTGCGCCGTCGCAGCCAAATCCCCCCCCCCCCCCCCTTCCGCCCGCGAAGAAATTCAAGTGGTACAACCACGAAAAAATTAGGTTTTACAGGAAATCTAATAATAGTAATAGTAGTAATCTTTTGAGAAGACGGAAGATGTGGGAGCCAAACAACGAACTGTGTAAGAAGAAAAATAAGTATTTTTCTCACTGTAGTAACAGAGATCTTTTATAATGCATGCATTTTGTACGGGAGAAGATTTGAGATTAATCAGTTAAAACCTGATAATTCAAATTATCAACTTAGTTGTTGGTCAAATCTCCTTATTCGGGACTGGGGACCTTGTAATTATTATTATTATTAGTGGGGGATAAAATATATAGAAAACTTGCATTAGCTTCTTCATAGCCTCGAGGTTTAGTACAAGCTACTATCAGGGTTGCCAGGTGAGATGGAGGAAAATATTGGACAAAGTTGGAAAGCATATTGAAAACTCATTAAAAATTATGCAGAAATTAATTCCATGCATAACTATTAATTCCATGCATATTGATATTTCTTACGTGAATTTTCTATCATATAGACCTTCTCTATACAATCCAATAAATAAATAATATTTTCTTCACTTTATGTAAGTTTTGTTTAAATTATAATTGTTCAATTTTTCTAATAAACTTTTGTGCACCGATAGTTCCTTTATTCATTCCTAAAGATAATATTGAACTTATTACATTTAACCAGAAGATTGTGTTATAATTACAGACTACATAGTAATTGATATCCGTCATCTGGAAACCACTAAAGGTGCGCACGTTTAATGGATTAGAGATTTTCCCTTATAGAGCTAAGCAAAGCTAGATGAACCTGAGGTTAAAATTTGAGCTGGCGTTTTTCTACTGTCAATTCATTGATTAATTATTTACGTTGGTGTTTTTAAACAATCTACCCCTCAAAATACCTATTCATTTTTTAGTTTTTCAAAAAACTAATTTGTGTAGGTATTTTGATAACTTTTATAAAATGAGATTTCTGTACTAGGTACATGATACTAATACTATACCAATAATAATGTAATATACTACGTAGTCAGGAAACAAGAATCAGTAAATTCCTGGTAAATGGGGATTTCGGAATAAAAATCGCAATATTACCTACCTCTGGAACTATTAAGAGTTTCTCCGCTATTTCAAGATTATTTACCTTTACCTAGAACTGTTAGAGCGAATGCACAAGTAATGGCTAACAGAAGAGATAGAGAGTTGCTTCTCACAATAAAGGGGACAACTAAAGAATTGCTATGGATCCAAAATTTTTAAAATACATATTTTCTACAATTTTCTTCGTAAGTACCTGGTGCATTTTCTACACGTTACACACAACTTACCACCAGGATAAATCGCTAACTGAGGGAGATGGGTCTTAGGTAAGGATACCATGCAGATATATCTTGCAGGTAAATGTGAGTTGATAAACAGCCAACGAAAAGTTATCCGAGGCCACTAGTTACCTAGAGTTTGCCTGGGCTTTATCTGTGATTGATAAACGGCCCCTAAGAAAGTGTTGAGGCAGGTCTTTCATTTCTATCTCAATTTAGGGTCACTAGTCCCAGGGATTTCACTGGAGTTGAAGTTTCTCATACGTATAAGGTAGGTAGGTACCTGAGATATCGTTCTCCTGAGCCTCGGAGGGACGATGATGACGATGCCAGACTCCCAATCTTCGGTGGCTTCGTCCATTTCCGAGGCGTTGAGGGACGACTGGCGCGACAGGCGGCCGATCCCGCTTTCCGAGACCTGACGAGACAATCGCCCGATCTCGGACACCTGGCGAGACACGGATCTGAACCTGTTGGGGTCCAGGACCCTCCGCAGCATCGGCGTGCTGTTGGTGTTGGTCAGCCCCTCCGACTTTTCCAGTTTTTCTGCTGCAGCCGCTACAGCTGTAATAAGCAATAGAAAAAGTTAGTCCAGGTCAGGTAAAAGGGATGGTAATCAATACCGTTTCTGCAAACGCGATGTTACATCAGTGCAGTAGTTTAATTGAAGACCGCAAAATGCAAAACATCCTAAGTGCCATTTATAAAATTGTCCAGCAGACCCAAAAAACTGTTCATTGCCGTGCAAAAAAATGAATGATTCATTTCATTTTTTTTTTTGTTTATTTAATTTATGTATTTATTTATTTTAACAACAAATTATTAGAGAAACCCTGGGAATATTGTATCTGCATCCAAAGGGTTAATGAAAGGTTATATAATCTTAACACATCAAAGAAATGTATGCAACTATGTAATGATAGTGTTTTTCATATTTTTTTTCTATATCTGTCTCAATACAATGGAACATTATGGTGGTTGACGTGACTTTCCATTTGGTGATACCATGCGTCCCTTCTTTCCGCCCTACAATTCGTTCCTCTCATCATCAATCTTACCAATTACTGGTCAAAAATGAGAATTATATCATTAATAAATAAATTATTATAATAAAGAATCACGCTAACAAACAAAAATTGTGTACGTCACGACTGCCCCTTTAGGCAACAAAAGAAGAGCAGATCGGTTAGGTCCTTGTTTACGTGCTGCACTCTACCTTATAGTTGGTTTCGTCCAGCTGAAGTGAAGTGGAGTTTCGTGATGAAGTGAAAATCTTAGTCATCACCTTTTGAGAAAATTAAAGTGATTTCTGTTCAATTGAATTAGTATTAGGGTTTTTCCTAAAACATGAAAGGGTTTTCGTGTATGGGACTTTTTAACATTCAAATGATTGACAAACAAATTTTTTCCAAAGATAGTAGTAAGCAATGAACTAATCTCATGAATATTAGAGAGTCAACACATTCCAGTGATGTGCATTATCTTATCATTACTGATTGTTCTAGCATTCAAATAATAAAATACAAATCGTGCTAGAGGGGCTTTGATACTTACAATATACGTAATTTACTCAAAATAGGGTACGAGAAGATTTTAACAAATAATATTTATCAAGCCTAATTACTAACATGATAGGCTTTCAAAATTAGTTCGTGTAACAGGATGCAGGAACCTCATTCTTATCCCTGCTACCTCGTTAAGTAGCAGATAAAGATTTCATCTACACGTTACTCTAGTTTCCGATTTCAAAAAAGGAGGTAATCTTACCTATGTAGGTCGAGAGTTTCGTTCGAACTATGTAGTTGTCTTTGAAATATCTAAGGATAGGATGAAACTATATTTGCAAATTCTATTTTTTAAATCCTAGAAGCCAATGGCATAGTTTTATTTTCTTCGAAAATTTGCTAAAAGTGTTTGCCAAGGGTAGGCTTTCTCACACATTGTAATATTAGCTTCGTTCTCAGTGCGCGTTCCGCTAGTTCGGAACGGTTCTGGGCAAGCGCAGTAGTTTTGTCGTTCGCAGTGCCAGAACGCCAAGAACGCCGAGTTTGGCGTTCGCAGTGTTTTGCAAACCCAGTTCCGAACGGTTCTGACAGTCCCCGTTTTTTTTCGGAACTGAGCTCGAATGCGAGGACGTAGTTAACGCATGCGCATTTCACAATTTTTCGGATCTCGTGTAGTGAACAACTATCTTCTTCTTCATCGAAATCATACTTAATCATACTTTATTTAGTCTCTATACGTTAGCATAAGTACCAATTCTATGATCGAAATGTCAACTAGCTTGTCAAGTTCGGAAAGCAATAGTTTCGACGATGGTGTTTGGTTTGTAAATTATGAGGACGAGATTGAAGTTATAATCGGATCTCGTCCTCATCCACGAAACTCAAATTTTTTCGAGTAAACTCCTCAGTCATCGTGATTTTTTGCCGTGGGGTAGGTAATAGTTAAGTAACATTCACGGGCATAATAAGTAATATATTCACGGGAACTAGAAATATTCTGAAAAGGAGCACCAGAAGTTAACACGAGTTGAGTGAAGTTACAAACAACAACACAGGTTATTCCACTTCCAAGTTCTGAAATCGTTCGCGGTGCAGAACGCGGTTCCACAAGTTCCGGAACGCCCCGGGATTTTCCGTCTCAGTTCTGATGAATTCGAGAACTGTCAGAACAACAACATTTGAGAACGAAGCTATAATTTGTGATAACATTGGACAAAGTCATCGAAAGTCAAACAACAAACATGAAAATATAAAAAATGAATAAATTAAGTTATTGTCCTCTCTATTGCATTACTTTTCTGACGACTAATACATTTATAACTTAACCCGACAATATCATCGAAATCTGCCGAAAAATGTCATGGTCGTTCTGAATACGGATTTGGCAATCGTGCATGCTTAATTCATTATAGCTCTTCCAATAGGTTTTTTCTCTTTATTTACCTCACATTTACATATTCTAATAAGGAGCATTGATGTAGGCCTAAACAACCACGTCCTCCAACGATCATTTAATTTCTAGAGAATTCTGGCTATTAGAACGTGAAAAATAATATCTTCAAGAAATTAATTTTTGCGCATGCGCACACGCTTTTAATACCCTGACGATAAAACTCAAAGAGAATTTCCGAATAGGTATCTTACTTTAACAATTCCTGAACTTGTCAGGTAAATCGGCAAGATAGATTCTACATCTCATTCTCATATTAATTTATTAATTATATCTTAAATTAGTAATTTTGAAGACCTTGAACTTCGGGTTCAATAGTCCCAAAATCTATTGTGACCACTTATTTTGTTACGGAAAAAGGAATTAAATATTTTCTGTTCAAGATGCAAAAACATTCTCGAAAAAAAATAAGAGAGCGAGCGCCTCCAAAGGGGTTATGGACAATTATCTATTATTATCTATTATTAGAATCCGTACAAAATTATAATTTTCGATTTAAATTGCGATATGACTCAGGCAGTAATTTTACGCACTATTTCAAGAATTCCATAAGAACCTACTTGAAATTTGTATTGAAACTGCGCCGTTGCGTGAACGACTTTTGTTTCAAGGTGTGGAAAGATTACAGACCCACTTTACCCAACCGTGTCATATTTATAATTGCACAAGGAATAAGTGTAGGTAAATATTCACCCAAGTGCAAAGTCTTGTAGCAAATATTTTCCTCCTTACTGTATCAAATATTCTTGTGCCCTGTTGGAAATCTTATTTTTGATCAAACATTCGATTAACTACATCCAATATTTTGCAATGAAAGTGTAGGCACTCCATGTCCCTATTTACTACCTATAATAGCTTCTTCGACCCAAAAAATCGATTTTGGACAATTTTTCTCACTTTTTGACCTTTAGAAATGACATTTTCTTTCGTATGGAAGAAAGTTTGTAGAAGAAAGAATTTTGCATAGAATGAGACCATCGCCAACTCTAACTCTTTTCCTCAATTTTTTAGCTATTTTTAAAAGTTTCGGTGACCTACCACCCACTTGTCAAGGATGTCCATGAAAATGGGTAGGTCACAAAAACGTTGGGAAATCACCAAAAATCAAGGGAAAAGTTAGAGAGCTGGCAGTCTCATTCGATGCACTGTTCCATTTTCTAGAGCTTTTCTTTCGCACAAAAAAATGTAGGTCATTTCAGCCAAGTCAGCCAAAGGCCAAAATGCTGAAATTCTTATAAAATCTCCAGTTCTTTTACCAAATTTCGGGCAGTTAGCCCAAGGCTGAAGCATGTTCCATGCTAAACGATAAAGTTGTATTCGATAGTCATCAGAAACGCTTGCATACGAGTCTGCAACACATTGGGACATTTTATGTCTTTAGTTGCGGACTCGTATGTGTTGCAGACTCGTATGCAATATCTAAGAGCCACTCATCTGATCCGGACCCTGGGCATCGTCAAGTAAATGTCCTAAAGAGGTTACATACGAAATTACAGCTTCCTAGAGTGTAAAGTATAGAAATTACCTGTTAAAATGATTTAACCACCGCTTCACAAATCAAACCGTTCTCGCAATATCCGTATCACCTGCTACGAATCAAATCATCGAAACACCAACTCAATGAAATCATCAGAAATTAACAAGCGGTCGCAATCATGTTCACAACATCAATTATTGAGAATGATCACCTGTGTGTAAACAATTATTCATATAACCATGCTCATAACTCAGCTTGTTGGCCACGCACTTCGCAGTAGTTAACATAATATGTTTGGATAAATCAAGAGCTTTCGAACGAATGGTCAACGAATTTTGTGGGATGAGAAACGACGAAGTACCATTTCCCTAGCAACGACTCGGTTGTAAGCGGAAATCATCAGAAAACAACTGGGACAATTTTCGTCAACAATTTACGTAACGATTTTTTTGTTTATGTGCCAAAGCAAAGACATAAAATGTCAAAAGTGAGAAAATTTACAAAAATCGATTTCTTGGGTCGAAAACGCTTTTATACGAAGACGCCATAGGGACATTTGGTATACCTAATCGGAATCTGCGCAAAATTTCCTATAAGAATAGCTCATAATAATAATTTTTTCCACCTTGAATCGGTTTCTGGCCCACTATGCGCCGGTTCAATGTTCCAATTTAGACTTTGCGCGTGCTCAAATGTATCCTTGTAACTATCATTGCATCTTCACTTTTCTACCGATTTCGATAAAATTTTCAGGGATTTTGCGGGTTGTCCCCTAAATGGTCCCAATGTATTTCAACGTTCGTGAATTAAAGGTGGACTCTGCGCAGGCGCAAATGTGAAAATCCTTGTAACGATCCAAACATCAGCGTTTTCGTCCGATTTCGATGAAATTTTCAGGAATTGTGACGCTTTTTTCCTATATGGCCCCGTATGAATTTCCATGCGTATACGCGTACATAAACTTTTTTTGACAATAATACTAACTATTATTCTCTTACAATTACGATAAAATTTTCACAAATTCTGCGGTTGGGGCCCAATTGATCTCCTATGAACTGCATTGTTTACGGAGAGAGCCTCTGATCTTGCGCAAACGTAAAATTCTTTAAAACTCTCTGCTAAAAATTTCAGGATAATTATTAATAAATCAAATTTTCTTATTAATCTTAATTGTGTTCCTCTATAAAAACGTTAAAAAATATTACATTTAAAACGTTTACATCATATTCACCTGAAATGAACGCAGACTTTACTCGTTCTTACATTTTTTATGGTTATTGAACATTTCTACTTGCAGCATCTTGAGCATCAAAACGTATAGATAAGATGCTCCTTATTTCGAGTTTTAATGAATGATCCTCCTACTGATTTTATCCGGAGAGGTTCTCTACAAAAAACTTTTTTAAAAATAGCGGGTTTTGGTTTCCTATTTTTAATTATGAACCTTTGTAATCGACCAAGAAAAAAAAGTTGAACCCCCTAAAAATTTGTTGGTTTACGTTTCAAGATGAATAAAAAATCGAATAAGAAAATCCGTATGTCCACCGTCCAGAGCTTTTCTCCAAAACTACTCGACCAAAGTTTATGAAATTTCGCTGGAAAATCATACATCGGCTGGGAATGTGGCCAGTAACATCGGCATTAATTTTATCAACCCTAAATACAACAAATTAAGGGCTGAAATATTGAAAAATCGAGATCTCAAAAACTTTTAAGGTAACGGTAATGTTTTTAGGTAGTCATTTATATATATATATTATCCAACAAATCGCATGAAACCATCCAGAAAACCGTATGATTTTCCGTTCTCTCGCTACAAGCTATAATGGAGCAGCGATCCCAAGATTGTTTAGAGGAACTAAGTTTCATCAATGACCGCCAAATAGTGTTGGGCTTGTAGCAAGCGGGCGGAATTTCGCTGCAATGCCAATTTACGGCACTGCATCATCAGATCGTAAGGAAAGTTTATGTGTGTTACTTAATTTTATTAATTTCTCTTCAACAGGCGTCCACAACTCTGCAGACACTTTAGATGCCTTTCTTTTCTAACCAACCTAGTGAAATACATTAATCGAAGTTAAGTATTTCATATGCAAAAAACAAACGTAGTTTCAACTCAATATACAGTGTATGCAACCCTTCTACTTAGTGGGAAGATGACATAGTTATAGATTTTGTTCCTTAACTTTACTAAGGTAAGATCGTGGGATCCTGGTGCTGTTATGCTGTGAACCCATTAGGGGGCGCGAAGCCTCGAGTTTATGCTTTGAAATAGGTTTATTAATTAAAAGTAAACCAGTGATCTGCGTAGTATGGCTATCTAATACAGAATTAATAAACCTTTGTGTAATCATTTGAAGCGTTTTTTCAATGGATTTTGCTCAAGTTTGGACACGTTTTAGGCAGGACTACAAAAATAACAGCCAAATGAATTGAACACCTGTAAGGAATGTAATGAGAAGCCTCGCTCCACATTTTGTTTTCCGTTGTTGAGAACGTACCTGGGAATTTGAAAATGGCAGACCCGTAGGAAGGTGGAGGGGTAGCGTTGGCCATGACGAAGCTGTACGTTGGTGGAACGTCTGTGACCCATATTTCCAACGGGTGTTCTCTCTCCTCAGACTGTGTAAAGAATATTTCACGAGAGGTTTTTAGAACAAAATAACAACACAGTTGCATTCTTGCTATTTCATTTTAAAATTATGGAAGAAATGAACAGTGTTCCTTAGCATTCCAACTTTCTATTTTAAATAGAAAACATTTTGAATTGCTCAAGGGAAAAAAGTTAAAGTTGATAAATTTCACCAGCAAAAGGCTTCAAAAGCTCATATCTGATAAAGAGTACGAAAAACAAATTTGATAAACTTGTAAAACGGTAAAACTTGAAAAACAGTAAATTGTAAACTACCATTTACCTCAGGCGGCACCTTATGAATGAATTTTCGGATTCGTGGAACAGAAATTTTTGACTAAGAGTATAAAATTGTATGACAAAAAACTTATTCTGGATAATATTCTGAGACACAAACAAGTTTTTGCAGTTATTACGATTTTTCAGAAAATTTCAATAAGGTCCCAGGTGGGCTCCCGCACTTTATTATAAAACCAGAGAGTATCTCTCTACGTTATTCCACTTGGTGAGCTTCTGAACATGAATAATTTATTTATTTATTTCCATAGATCACAACTACGTGTGAGTAGAAAGCGTCGCACAAAGTACAATATTATTTTAAACAAAGAACAATATTACAAAAAAGTTTATATATATATATATATATATATATATATATATATATATATATAACAAAACAACAAAGCACAATATTAACAAAAATGGAGAACAAATCAATGGTTAAAATGACTCTACTGAAAGAGGCGAGCGATGTATCGAGTAGGTAAGTCCAACGATTGTCCAGCTGATATAGGTTATAGTCGAGCTGAAGACGGGACATTCGGCTTTTACGTAAAACAACTCAGACAAATATTTCTGTTCTAGAACCAAAAATTTCAACCATGTATCATGTTTTCTCCTCGATATTGATTCGAAATTCTATGAACTCAGCTAAATGAAATCATCAGAAATTAACAAGCGGTTGCAATCATGTTCACAATATCAATTATTGAGAATGATCACCTGTGTGTAAACAATTATTTATATAACCATGCTCATAACTCAGTTTGTTGGACACGCACTTCGCAGTAGTTAACATAATATTGTTGGATAAATCGAGAGCTTTCGAACGAATGGTCAACGAATTTTGTGGGATGAAAAACGACGAAGTACCATTTCCCTAGCAACGACTCGGTTGTAGGCGGAAATCACTGTAACAGTATATGTTTCGTGCGCGGAAAAAATTTCTGTTCTAGAACCAAAAATTTCAACCATGTATCATGTTTTCTCCTCGATATTGATTCGAAATTCAATGAAAACATCAGAAATTAACAAGCGGTTGCAATCATGTTCACAATATCAATTATTGAGAATGATCACCCGTGTGTAAACAATTATTTATATAACCATGCTCATAACTCAGTTTGTTGGACACGCACTTCGCCGTATTTAACATGATATTGTTGGATAAATCGAGAGCTTTCGAACGAATGGTCAACGAATTTTGTGGGATGAAAAACGACGAAGTACCATTTCCCTAGCAACGACTCGGTTGTAGGCGGAAATCACTGTAACACTATATGTTTCGTGCGCGGAAAAAAATTGACTCGCAAAATTGACTCGCAAAAATTGCTAGGACCCCAGGGCTAAAACATGATACATGTTAAAATTGAATCGCAAAATTGACGCGCAAAAATTGCTAGGACCCCAGGGCTAAAACATGATACATGTTAAAAAATTCACTAAGAGAGTAAAACTCTTTGTCCACGAGGAACAACTTCACATTCTTCTTAAATGTAGAAAGCGAGCTACCCTCACTTCGGAAATCCAAGAATTTATTGTGAACTTTCACAATCTGGTAAAATGAGCTTTCTTGGAATAGAGAGAGACTATGCTGTAGAAACCGAAGAAGACCAACACTGCGGGTAGAGTGGTAAAATTGATGGTAGAGTGGTAGGGTGTGGTAAAATTTAAATTCCTCGAAATAGGCGGAATATTTCTTGTTGAAAATCAAGCATTGCATCATGAATGCTGACGGTATTGTTAATAAACCTGCATTTTTGAATTGCCCTCCACACGAAGAAAATGGTTTTAGACCTAGGACAATGCGATTCACCCTTTTTTGCACTCTGAACACAACATCAAGATTTTTGTCATCGCCTCAATAAACTACGCCAAAAAGAGTCTTACTCATAAAGAGAGCATGGTAAGCATTCAGTACGATACATTTTGAAGCAATCGTTTTCAGTTTCCGTAAACAATAGCAGCAACTGCCAAGCTGTTTACAAACCGCTGATACATGATCATTAAATTTCATATTGCAGTCGATCTGCATACTAAGAAACCTTGTCACGGAAACCACCGCAATGCTCATGCCATCCAGCTGCAATGAAGCTGAGGGATTCAAATGAGAGCGTAGATAACGGAAGAGCATTCATTGAGTTTTAGTAACATTAAGGGACAAACCATTCATACTTGACCATTCTCGAATTCTACGAAGGACTATGAGGCAAGAATCAATAGCTTCAGAAATCGTATTTTTGACTATAACCACATTTGTGTCGTCAGCGTATTCCACGATTCTTATACAAGGGTCATAGGAGGACACAAATTCAGGAAAGTCATTTGCAAATAATAGGAATGCCAATTGTCCAAGGATACTGCCCTGTGGTACACCTCTTTACAGAGTTCACTCGGACGATAATTCAATCCCACCTGAGGCGAAAACTCCAACTTTCCATGAACGCTGTCCCAATTATGATTTAAACCATTCTAAAGCCACACCCCTCACACTTTTTCAAGAGCAAGTTGTGGGGTACAAGGTCAAATGCTTTAGTCAAGTCCACGGACATTCCCAACACAACTTGACCTCTATCAATGCCACGGTACACAAAGTCGGTGAGCTCAAACACAGCTGAATCGATAGCTCTACCTTTGATAAAACCATGTTGATATGGGTTGAGCACGATGCACCTGGTCAGGAAATTTATCAGTCGATCATAGACGAGAGTTTCGAAGAGCTTGGCCAGAAAGGACAGAATGCTGATGGGCCGAAAATAATGCCCGATAACCATGTCTAACAACTTGCATAACGAAATTATGAAATTAGTTGATAAGAAGGTGGAGATTAACTCGAGAAACATACAGAATTGTTTAATTATAACTCACAATGGAGGCTCGTGGTGTGGATCCGCCCCTCCGAAACGCGATAATGGGATCATCCCTGGAACAGGCGAGTGTCGTCAGGCAAAGGATGACAGCGAATGTGAGGGTGAGCCAGAGATAAGGTTGGTCATGGATCAACACCACGGCAACGAAGTAGCAGACGATCACGACTAGAGCCAACAGCTTCGACCACCAACTTTTCTGAAAAATGATAAGCAAAGTTTATGATAAATAAATGAAGACCACCATATGCAAAACATTCTAAGTGCCATTTATAAAATTGTCCAGCAGACCCAAAAAATGTTCATAGCCGAGCAAAACAATGAATGAAATGTCTTTTGTAGTTTTCCATGTCTGTTGTACATTTTATTATTGTTTAATTAGTAAGTAAATCAACACTAAAATTAATTATCCTATTTTTAGCGAATTCCAACTAAAACACCCTAAGTTCCCATCCCCTTGCATAACTTATTTAGGTAACCAGGAAGATCAAATTTTAGTTTAATGAATACATTTCAGCCTGTGTTCTGATTCTTATATCACAAAATGTTGAAGAAAGGGTTGAATATGAAGTAGGTAGGTAATTAAAACTTTTATTGCACCACCTGTATTTGAAAGAAGTAATTAAAATGTAAGGAAAGCATGAGACGTAAAGCAGTTTGAAAAAATAAAAACGTACAATTTTTCTCATTTTTGATATAATCTATACTATAAGGAACCTATACATAAATCTAATGGTGTCTATGTTTGTGTTACTCAACCAAGTAAAAACTACTGGACTCATTGAGCTGAAATTGTTCATGGACATTCATAGGGTCCCTGGTTAAAGCAAAGACTATAGTCTTTAAGACTTTTAGTCTTATAGTCTTATAATATTGCAATCCTGTAGACTTACTGTGGGATTCATACAATTAAATCGTCATCTCCCGATCATTTTCAAAATTTGTGCGAGATAGAACGATTAGGGTTTGCAAAAATTTTACTTGTTGAAATTTACGATGTGCAGAGTGAAGTAGGTATTGAATTATGAACAATGAAACCGTTATGGGACTGTTTATAGCCCAACCCGCACCTTCCCTGAAATTTTTATCAAAATCATATAAAAACTGTATAAATTAAGCTTGTTATAAGGATAAGCGGACACACAGACAGATAGACACAAAAATATTGTTGTTGAAAAAAAGATGGTTGTTCGGAACCATGTAAAATGTGAGAGGAAATTTTGATTTTGGTTAAAAATAGGAGGGTATACTAAGAAGTCTACATGTTCTTACATCATGGAAAGCATTCCATCGTTCTTGACCTTGTCTAATAGAGAAGGTAATTAAATTCTGAGAATGAATCTATTAGGTTAATCTGCTGTTGGTGTAAACGCACGTGACTTTGGTGCCAGCCGTTTCTGGTTTTTCTATTGTCGAGCTAACTCGTTATTCGAAATCAATGAGAACCGCCTCGACGCTCTGTCGAGAAACAAATCACCTTAGGGGTTACTCAACACGCACTTCAAATACTCTAACAGATAACAGCAAACGAGTACGTCATGAAATACTGCGCAATTGAAAATAACATTTGTCGAAGACTCGGAAGTCGTCCGTTTACTTGCTTTCCATAGAAAAATTCGCTCATACGATCGTGCTTCATGACTGGAACTTTTTTATTTGGTGCGTTCAAGTGTGGGCACAGAGTTTACCCAGAGAGGGTTATTTAAAGTAGATATAATCAATTTGAGACCTTTTCCTACCTCCCTGGATGCTGAAGACAGTTTTTTCGAAAAATTTTATTTTGACTTTTTTCTACCTGAAACACATTTGTCGAAACACAGTGCGCCGTGAATGGTCGTGGAAGGAGGGGGAGGGGGTGTATAAAAGCGCGTAGGACCCTTTTGACCCCAATAGTTTACGAATGGCCCATCCCAAATAATCGTATTTAGGCTAAAATTGTTCGTTTTTAAACTAGCTACACTTTTTTTATTAGCGTAATACGTGTAAAATCGTCTAGTTTAATTTCAAAGAAACGCTTGTATACGAGTCTGCAACACATTGGGACATTTTATGTCTTTAGTTGCTGACTCGTACCTGTTGCAGACTCGAATGCAAGATCTAAGAGCCACTCATTTGATCCGGACCCTGGGCATCGTCAAGTAAATGTCTTAAAGAGGCTACATACGAAATTTCAGCTTCCTAGAGTGTAAAGCATAGAAATTAGCTTTAAGAGCCACTCATCTGATCCGGACCCTGGGCATCGTTAAGTAAACGTCTTAAAGAGGCTACATACGAAATATCAGATTCCTAGAGTGTAAAGCATACAAATTAAGAGCCACTCATCTGATCCGGACCCTGGGCATCGTCAAGTAAATGTCCTAAAGAGGCTACATACGAAACATCAGCTTCTGTAAAGCATAGAAATTAGATTTAAGAGCCACTCATCTGATCCGGACCTTGGGCATCGTCAAGTAAATGTCTTAAAGAGGCTACATACGAAATTATTCAAATAACCATGCCCATAACTGAGCTTGTTGGCCACGCACTTAGCTGTAGTTAACATAATATGGTTGGATAAATCGAGGGCTTTCGAACAAATGGTCAAAGAATTTTGTGGGATGAAAAATGACGAAGTACCATCCCCCCCAACCCCATACCAACGACGAAGTACCATTTTCCCGTTTCCCTACTCGGTCGTAATCGGAAATCATCAGAAAACATATATTTTTCAGTCTCTATTTAAAATTATGTTAGTTTTCTCGACCATTTGTATAATAATGAAGTTGAGGGTTAGCGAGGGTTGGTCAATAATTCAAAAACTCTTCTACGCCGACGTTTCGCTATATTTTTATATCATCTTCAGGGCTTAGTAGTGGAGCAGGAAAAATTTTAGGTTCTCATTGCACGTTATACAATCCTTGCCGGACACATTGCACTTGTACACTATTTTCATATAAACTAACTGGAGACTGTTTATGATAATATGAACTTGATAATTATGATCAAAATTATTAAAGAGGAAACATATTGCAATTTTTTTTCTCCCGATAGTGAAAACAATGCTTTCGCTGCCTATAGGTAGACTCGAAAGCAATAGTAAACGCTACGTTTTCAGACCAATGGACACCTACCTACCTACCTTTTTGCGAACAAATCGTTAATGTGGTTCTTCGCTAATTATTGAACAGAGATATCTACGATTATAATGTTTCCCTCTCTGGTAATTACCTACCACAGGGATTTTCGACATCAGGTGGGTCATCAACTCCAAAATTAGCTCTTTTATTTTGAAACGAATGTGGATGATATCATGTGGAAAAACCATCAAAACAGTAATTTATTTTCAACTCGACAACTTTTAGCGAATTTTCGAAGAAAATTAAGCTATTGCTCTCGCCTCAAAATTTGTAGAATGTGAATTTTTGAAAAAAAATTATGCAGAAATCCGTTTCAGGCTATTCTGAATCATATTCTGAAGTTTAACGCATTTTTTTATGTATGTATATATGTATGTATGTATATATGTATGTATATATGTATGTATGTATATATGTATGTATGTGTCATTCCAGACGATAACTGTCCGTAGAATTATGCTAGAAACTTCAAACAAATTTTAAAATGTTAAGGGCACAAAACGAAAGTTCAAGTTCATTGGCCAGCTTGATCGGATTACATCTTCGGGTTGAAATTTTCAAAAATGTAGTAAAAAATTTCAAAATTGCCTGTTTTTTGCGATTTGTCATGCGAAATAATTTTTTCAGCATACTAACATGTGGTATATTCGGAATCAGCGTAAAATTTCCTATAAGAATATGCATCAAGTTTTCAAAAATTTTAAAGTTGAAAAATCAGTCAAAAATCGAATTAATGCCGTTCGCTGGTTGTAAAAATCGGTAATATTCTTCAAAAATTCGCTCATGGGGTCATGCTGCATGACTGGACTTTTTGAAGATTAAGATATAATCTAAATGTAAAAATAATGATAACAATAATAATTGTAGAGTAAGTGTAGATTTTAACAATGGTAGCAAATCATCGCACTAATAGCGTCACTATTATTGCGTTATTGACTTGAACTTTTGTGTTTTGTTTATTTGTGTTTTGGCAATTGCACCTGAATGCGTGTACAGGTTCTGAGGATCGTGGACAGTTCCCATAATATTCACCAAATTTTGAGGGAATCTCCAGAAATAGTTCGGGTTGGATTCCAAAAAGGTAGTGGTACCGAGTTGGTAGGTAACAAGTACTTCATCATATTCAGGTCAATTGTAGCACTGTGCAGGAGCAAAAGTGAAATTCTTTTCTCTCACTTTACTATTGTCTTAATAGCGCAGATATCTCCCATTCCATCATCATATAAGGAAGCTATGGATCGAATTTCAAGTCGATATGTCAAACTGCAACAAAGTTAGCTGTACAGGGTACTCAGCTGATGTGACGAGCACCGTACACTTTACTTGTATGAGACTATCCTAAGGAAACTATGGTTCAAATTCGAAGTCGATCGGTTGAAACACCAAAATGTTATCTGTTCAGGGCAATCAGTTGCTCTGGAGAGGGCTTATTCTAAAATTCGTATGAGACCATCCTAAGGAAGCTGTGGTTCGAATTTCAAGTCGATTGGTCGAAGAGCAACGAAGTTATAAATTTTTTTCCTATTTCACCCTCCTCTAAACTACCCTTAATAGTGGCCCAAGCCTTCCAAATGGAGCCTTCATTGACAATTTCAAGACTTTAGTACCCCGGAAAGTATTCAAAAATACGTGGAATTCTTTTCGCCACTCAGATTTTAGAATGAATCCGAGCCCTATTGACATATACATGTCAAAATGTTTGTACTCTGAAATCAAAATTTCACTTGAATTTTGCGTTTCAGAGCTAAGGTCAGTGTTGGTTCCTTGTCGATTTATGGTAAAACAAAAGCCCAAAACTCTTTCGACAGCAGAAAGAAAAGGACAGTTGTGCTCCAATTGGCTCTTCCGGCCCTTCAAAAGGGCTACGATTCGCGATTCGAGTAGAGGACGATTTGGTGGCGGTGATTAGCATTTGAAAAAACTAACAAATTATTTCTGATTGAACTATTATTAATTTTGTTGGGGCTTATGCCCCACTGGCCACTAGTCATTATATATGTATTAGAATAGTAGCGGCAGTGCATGCGCGATTGTGAAATCCTTGTAACAAGCATGTCGTCTAGAGTTTTCAATCGGTTTTGAAGTTTTCAGAGAATGTGCGGGTTGGCCTGGGAATGGTTTCTTATCAATTCCATCTCTTAAAACGACCAGCTTTTTCATGTGACTTTGTTTTTCTGGTAATTCGAAGTTATTTAAGTGAAAATCAAGCCCAATGTAATAGGGGGTGTATAATGTATAAAAACTACGAGAAACAAAGGAACAGGAATAATGGAATTCGAAATTAAAATTGTAGCACTTCTCCTACTCAAGACTAAGTAAAACACTTTGACCAGACCACTTACTGTTAATATACCATGTAAGAGAGTGATGGTGATTGAGTATTTCGGTGTCATAACGTCCTGCCCAGCTAAGTGACTCACAAGCCTCAATTCTCCAGCTTCCGTCCTTGACCCACGAATGAGGGGAAAACTCAAGGAAGTGCTGAAGCCCGTTGATTGGAGTAATGAAAATTATACAGGTATCGAGATTCCCACAGCTAGCACTTCTACTCACTGTTCCTACATCCCGGGGAACGGGGGATAGATATGTGCCATTCGAAAGCGTATCCCAATCTGCACTGGATTTTTTGCTTAAGGTGTAATTCCGTATAGTGACAGAGTTATAACGAATCACCGTCTGTCAAATAATTTAATAACGTCATTCCCCAATTAGTGGTTTTAATCGCGAAAACTCCGGATAATGCCGAACAAACAATGGGCAGTAAAAATTACATGACGACAGCGTCAACGCCATGAATTACTTTTAAAGATAGGCGCAGGTTTACAAAAAAAAAAAAAAAATTAAATTTTCGTGACGGAGATCTCAATCAACATCAAATCGAGGAGTTTTTGAATGTGTTGAATACAATTACGAAGCCCGTTTTATCTATCTCATCAGAATTCTGAGATATCGTTAAATTTGACCGACTTTGGCAGTTTCTGAATCCGAGTGTGAGGCACTCTCATTTCTTAAATCTTAAAAAAAAAATATTATAATAATAATAAATTAAATAAAATACAAATAATACATATAAATCTAATGAGACCGCAAGTCGCTGCGATGCTTTGTTACAAAGCCACCCAAAAAAGATCAGTATAAAGCAAAACGGGTTCATTGTTTAATAATAAATATATTATTAGACCACTACAGACCGATGGTTTAAACGGACACATCTTTGAGTTGCTCTCCTTTCCCCAAAGACCATGATTTTGAATTCAATATGATATAATAATTTCATTCATAATTTCATACGATACAATACAATACAATAGCTGCCACCCTCCACACGTCAAAAGTTCCATTCCTCGTTCCCTTTCAATCCGAGGGCACAAAATATGTAATAGACCAGATGTTCTGCAGACATCTCTGAACACATAAACAGCCAGGCTGAGAGAACGTGGATATCCTTCTGCACTGCTTCGCCACAGAATAGTTCCATCACACGTAACTTATGAAGAGCCAAATGAACGCAGACGTCGAGATGGACTATTTTTAGTCACTACATATTTCCCAGGCAATCAGAAGCTAAATCCTATTCTCAGAGAACTTTTTCCGATTCAGGCGCACAACCCGATCACGCGAGACATCTTCCCAGAGGTCCCTCTCCTGGCCTATCGCAAACCTAAGAACTTAGGGAATATGTTAAAGCGAAACGAGGAACCTGCCCCTAGAGACCCTGCTTGAGGACTGGGACCATGTGGTAGACCCAGATGCAAATTATGTGAGATTGCCACCCCCTGTACTACTTTCACAAGCCCAAATGCTTTTCAAGATTATCCGGTCAGGGGGTCTGCACACTGCCAATTCCTTAATTGCATATACATGTGGAATGTAAACGTTGTCCTGCGTTTTATATTGGTAAAGCGTCTTAGGTAAATTCAAGAATGAACAATCACCGCAGCGCAACACTCCATGGCGATGGTCAGTCAGTGGCCCAACATGCAACATCCAACGAATTGGGATTCAATCAGTGCAATCGGCTAAGAGTGATAAATAAGTTACCAGATAGATTATCACCCGTCAAGCTTCATATCACTGAGCAGGCACACATATGGGTCTTGGGAGTACTATATCCACCTGGCCTCAACCGATACAACACCTGACCATCGCCACATCCATAAAAAAAAAATTAATTTTTTATATTTTTTCATTTTTAATTGTTCTAAGATTTTTTATTTATTTATTTCATGTTTCCTTATTTACATTATTTTTTGCCTTACTCATTTTCATTTTTTAATTTAATCCGGTGAGACTCCAACTCCCTCCTAGTCACCAGTAGTAATGTTGGTGCTTAGGTGCTAATTTCAATGAAGCCATCCTGCAAGACTTGGAGAATTAGTTGATTGACGACGATGTACGAAACGTCTCATAGTGAGTCTCACTTTTGTGAATTTATTATGAGTAAAATCCAAGTATATATATATATATATATATATATATATATATATATATATATATATATATATATATATATATATATATATATATATATATATATATATATATATATATATATATATATAATATCCCCTTGGCCCTATTTCCCTTGGTCGCTCCATCAGTCGAGAACGTCTGGTCCGATTTCAAAATCGATTTTTGGCAAATGATCAGCAAGTTCTGTAGGTGGTTTTCAGGTTTTTGTGTTTTCCAGTTCCGGTTATTCTTGTTTATTGGGAGTTTTTTTTCTTCAGATTTTGGATAATCTTGAGATAGCGGAAAAATACCTACTAATACAAGGATCTTTAAGAAGAAGATCTTCTGCGTCGAATGTGACCAATCGTAGCGCTTTAGCACATATAGTGGAGCTAAAATAACAATAAATATTTATATGCATTGTATATATAATAAACCTTATATATTGCCAGGTAAATACGGCAGATAATGTTGTTATACAAAACACACAACGGACGCAATGAACAACTGATGTCACGATCCGTTTTATTTCATCACTCGGCAGCTAGTAAAACGAAAATCCTCTAAGCCGCTATATTCTCAGAATCCACCTGGATTATAGTTGAGCTAATCTACTTCAAACAAACACAGAAAGTGCGTTCACTACAAAGCTCTGTTTGTTTTAGATTTTGTATAATTATTTTTATTTTTGAACTCGTCTATGCGTCAGTACCAACCAAACCATCCTAGGGCATCATCCTCCGCCTTATTCAGACCCAGCAAAAACTAGAGGCTGAAATTTGAATGGGGATTTGAATAATGAATAATCTGCTATTCGAATTCCCACGGTTTCGAATACTAGCTTCGCTGCTCTGAGTGTTTTATCGAATGAATAAGAAACTATACTACCCACCTAACTCGGCATACTTTCGCTTCCTCACTTCAACTGTCAACATTTCTGGTTTATTATTTTCAATAATGAACCTTTGTAATCGGCCAAGAAAAAATATTTTTCACCCCCCCCCCCCCCCCACCCCGTCATTTTTCACCCGCCTTTGCCGTCACACATTAGATCGGTCGAATTTCTAAAAATGTGTTGAAAAAATCATTGCAAATGGCTAAATACGGCTGAAAATTATTGAATTTATATTTCTTAGTGGAATATTGCTCGAATAAAGTTTATTATAACTATGACATAATATGTAACATGTATATTATAACATTGAAAATTTTACGTTCAAAATTATGCTGAACGATTTAATTAAATTTCATATAAATATGCTTTTAAAAAAATCTGATTCCAAATTATGTTTTGCATAACAGATTATAATTTTTAATTCGTTTTTTTGCCATAAAGACTAATAAAACTAATACCCAACAATTTCTTTACACTAAAAAAGTTCAAATTTTAAAAGAATTTAACATTATACAATACAATAATTTATGAAAATTAGCTCCTATGATCATGATGCATGATTGGCACTTTTTTGCTCCTTCTTTGGAATTGGCGACGAAGCTATCATTTCGCCTGAACATCACGAATTCGTGTTACGAAAATCTGTCACGAAATTACGACAATCAACTCAACTCAAATCGGAAATTCAACTATGAGAATCAATATTTTTTCAAGATGCAAGAACGGTAAAAAATGCGCCGAAATTTCACCTTTTCAAGATCTAGCCAATTGGCCTTTTACTTCCAAAGATTCTTCCATCAAGTGAGGAAGCAAAGGAACTATTCATTAAGTAGAAGTTTAATCGCTTAACATTAATTTAATTATTTTGTATGCTGTATTTAAAACTGTAAAGTCTGTCTGTAGACCCCCTGAAGATGATGGAATAAACCGTCGAAAGCTAGGGAACAAAATTTACTCAATCACCTGACCGAATCTCAATAATCAGCAACGCACTTTGCCGAAGCTAAAACCTACCTATATAATATACCTACATACATATTTATAAAGAAACCTTAATTCAAACAACCATTATCACCGTATTCCACGACCTCTGAAACTAAAAAGACAACTTTTTCTACGAAAAGTTGGTAAATGATCACAGTAAATTTTTCACACCCTTTCCCACTTTTATTAACTTTAATTTTTTTCAAAAGTCACAAGATTTAGTGCTGAAATAATAATTTTAAACTTCAGAAAACATACTTTTCTAATGTGTTTCTGTATTCTGAGTCGAATGAAACCATTCCCAAGTCAAAACACTCATTCATTTCAAAGTTAACGATTTTTTTCCCATTTTTGGCCATTTGGCCCCACTGTGCGTCGTCCGAAGCTTTTCTCAAAAAGTATGGGACCAAACTTTAAGAAATTTGGCTTAAAAATCATTTATCGGCCGGGGATGTGCCAGTAACTTCGGCATCGCGTTCGATCAACACTAAAGGGTAGAACCTAAGGGCTGAAATATTCAAAAATCGTGATCTAATCTTTTTATGTTGCAGTAGGTAATGCTTTTTTTAGTTTAATTTATAGGTATGCGCCCAAAGAATCGAAAGAAACCACCGCGTCGCGATGCATTTATTCGTTTTCTTTCCCTAAGCAAGGGCTAAAGCATCGACAAGAAAAAAAGACATCAACACGGGAGTGAATCGTAACCAGTAAAACATTCATATCAAAAATCGCCTTGAAAACTATGACAATTGTAACAGCTGAAAATAAAATTCCAATGGAATTCTGACTTCCCTATATCCTATTGGGCTTGTGAAGCGTAGGTCGGTAATCACCTACTTCAATTATATTAATTTATTGAATAATTGATTAGTAATAATACTTAGAATTACTCTTAATTACATTATTATTTCTATTCCAACAACAGAAGTTTAATTACTTCCGAGTCTACCAAGGGCGGAACGTTTAAGCCAATTTTCTGAGAAAATTGAGCTATTGCAATGAATTCTAAATTTCCTTCATGGAAATCCGTTTTGAAATTCATTGAGTTTAACGCTTTTTGATATGAGTATGTAGAGTTTGATCAAATAGTTCTGGTTCTTTTCAATTTGCGCGCAAACAGAGGGTCGTAGGAACTTCTCGGTGGGCTCAACGTTACTCTTACTGAGCTACCTGGTTATTTTATATTGTTGTGATATTCTCAGTTCTCATGTTATTCTGATCAGATTCGGAACCTCCGAGAGTAATTTCTTTCCCTCTCAACCTTCCGTTTTACTAAGCTTTTTGTTTTGTTGTTTAGACATTTTTAAAAAAATTTTCAACATTCACCTACTATAATATAAACCGAAAAATCCTGAGCCGTAAAGGTGTGAACCCTTTTGGGAGGCACGATACTCCGTTTTGGTCATTTACTAGATTTATATGGGGCTCAATAATAATTATAGACCAGTGATCTGCGTAGAAGGGCTATCTAATACAGAAGTAATAAACCTTTGTGTAATAATTTGCAGCGTTTTTACGTCAGTCACTCTTGGAATTCATCCTTGAGGAATACAAAGACCCTCCACCAAAACTGGCTTTTTTCCAAGTTGCTCCTGAGGATTTGAATTCCCAACAGGCCCGTAGAGACGGTGGGGGCACTGGGTACATCACCCGAGGGGCCTGTCTTGGAACTGTTGGGAAGGCAGTTTTCTTGTTTCGTTCCTTTTTCTTGTTTACTTTCGTACCAACTTATTTCTTCTTTGTTTTTCTGTTTGTTAAGTATTAAGTTTGTATGAATTAAAACTCAATTATTTTTCATGTGATGTTTTCATCTATTTTTCTTGAAGTAAATGAATATACTAATTAATAACACATGGGACTTTTAGGATAAAATTGTAGTAACCAAGTAACTTAATTTAATGTCCGAATTGAAATTAACAGAAATCAAAATCAATAAATAATCAAACTGAATATATGAATTCGCGTTCGCAACAGGGCCCGGCCTTGGTGAGAGGGCCCGGGATTTTCAACCCCAAAACAAAACAAAAAGAGAGAGAGAGAGAGAGAGAGAGAAGGGGACTATTGTCTACCTGCATGTAAATAACATAAATGGTACTTTTAGCGAATTTTTGGAGAAAATTAAGCTATTGCTCTCGCCTCAAAATTTGTAGAATGTGAATTTTTGAAAACATTTTATGCAGAAATCCGTTTCAGGCTATTCTGAATCATATCCTGAAGTTTAACGCATTTTTTTATGTATGTATGTATATATGTATGTATATATGTATGTATGTATATATGTATGTATGTGTCATTCCAGACGATAACTGTCCGTAGAATTGTGCTAGAAACTTCAAACAAATTTTAAAATGTTAAGGACACAAAACGAAAGTTCAAGTTCGTTGGCCAGCATGATCGGATTACATCTTCGGGTTGAAATTTTCAAAAATGTAGTCAAAAATTTCAAAATGGCATGTTTTTTGCGATTTGTTGTGCGAAATAATGTTTTCAGCATACTAACATGTGGTATATTCGGAATCAGCGTAACATTTCCTATACGAATACGTATCAAGTTTTCAAAAATTTCAAAGTTGAAAAATCAGTCAAAAATCGAAATAATGCCGTTCGCTAGTTGTAAAAATCGGTAATATTTGCATGAAACATTGTCCAAATTCAGATGAACTACTCTTATGGAAGCATCCCTGTATAAACAATCCTAGAACCATGCTGTTTCAAACGTATGTAGTAGGTGCTTGTTAAAAAATAAAAAATAAAAAAAATAAAATAAAAAAAAAAATAAAAAAAAAAATGTAATCACAACTGATGAGTTTACTCTGTGAAATATTCCGTCCTCCGATTCTCTCGGTCGCTCTATTTAATGTTTTACGCTCAACTGTTTTAGGACTTGATGTAGCTGTAATGCCGTTCGCTAGTTGTAAAAATTGGTAATATTTGCATGAAACATTGTCCAATCCTCCTAATTATTTTTAATAATTTGATTCCATGTTTGTCTATCAAAATCATAAACTAAAATTTCTCTACACGATCAATAGCGACTGAAATGTCGAAGATTTCAGAATTCAAAAATTCGCTCATGGGGTCATGCTGCATGACTGAACTTTTCTCATTTCAAAGGTTTTCGGGATTCCGACTTCTAACACATAAACCCTTCAATTTTCGCACTTCCACTGATCGAAAATACTTTACTTACAGTGAATGATCCCTGGAGAATCTTTGTGTGACATTGATTTTGCGGTAAACAAAAAACGTTTAACTGAAATGTACACCATAAGCTGAACTTCAAGCCAGTAAGCCTTATACAAGGAAAAGTCCCGTATTCAGATCATTTCCGATCGAAAGTTTCTCCTTTCTATTTTCTTGAATTATTATCTTTATTATTATTTTATTTATTTTTATTATTATTATTTTATTTATTATTATTATTATTTTTTTTTTTTTTTGTAAGTCAAGGATTCTCATCCAAAATTGGCTAGAACACCAATTTTTGATCTTAGAAAATTACCGATGGTTATAATTGGAAAGAAGAAGAAGATTTCCTATCGGCTCAATGTAATTCAAATGATTTTTAAATGGCGTGAAATCGAGCTTGAACAAAGGAATTTTGCGAGTTTAAAGAATTGAAAACAATTTTATCGCTTTTACTTAAGCTCGAAAATTATACTTCAATTAATCAATTCTACTTGCTGGTAATATTTCCTAATTCATTGTAAATTTTACTTTTACTTGCCAACTAGGGGACAGCATGATGTAATGATAAAAAACGCTGCTTTCTTCAACGAAATCCCAAGTTTCCTTGAAAAACGACGCTCTATGAACCTAAGGGTTTCGGCGGAATCGAATGCTGGAGTAGCAGATCTCGCAATTTCTATTATAAGCGAATTTCGTACTCAACTTGACAAATTTTGAATTTATTTTTTATGCTCTTTTCTAAGTTTGGTTTTGTTCAGTTTTCAGAGTACAGTAGAAAGGTAATCGAATAAAAATCACATACGGACCCTAGTTGGTCCTGGACCCTCCTCACGTTAGGAAAAGAAAAAATCAACAGGACTGTGAAATGCAAAGCGACGCATCCACGAGTACGTTGAACATCTGCTGTTTTGACTCGATGTTATTAAGTCTTGTTGGTTATAAATGTCTATGTACCTGTGATCCCTGAATTCTCGAGTAAAGACCCTCTAACCTAAGAAAAATGTCTAAAACAAAAAGTAAAGTATCTAATACAGGAATAATAAAATAATAGTGTGCAATTCTGCTTCCTCACTACCGAGGGTAGGGAAGCCAGATGTTCCTGATTGGTCAAAAAAATTGTTGCCCTCCCAAATCAAAATTTCCATTGCTTTTTGGATTTCAGAGCTTGCTGATCAAGTTTGGTTCTGTGTCTGTCTGTCTGTGGTAAATCCTTGTCACGCCTATACTATCCCAAGTTTCAGTCCGATCCCGATAACATTTTCAGGGATTGTGCGGGGTCAGTTCCTAGAAGATGCCCTATTATTTTCGATGCCGTCGAATCAACAATAGCTTGTGCGCATGCGCAAACGAGAATTTCTCTTAAAGTTGATTTCTAATCATCTGTTGGTCAGATTGCGTTCAAACTCAGTAGGTGATTGGGTATACATTCTTGGAAAATGCCCCGTAAATTATATCGCAATTGGTGGATTAATAACTATTAATAAACTAATTCGATTGACACAGGAAAAACTCCAAGTCTAATGGAACGATTTTGATGAAACTTTCTGGGATTGTGCGGGATAGCTTCTAGGCGGTCTCCTATAACTTCTATTGCCACCCCATAAAAAGTAGCCTGTGCGCATGCGCAAACGGTATTTATTATAACGTCGATTTCTTATTACCTATTAGTCCAATTTCGTTTAAACTCGGGGATTAGATACGATCTAGGAAAATTTCCTAAGGATTATACCGTGATTGGTGGATTAATAACTATAGCGCATGCGCAAAACTAAAATTGATCGACACAGACAAAACTCCGAGACTAATGGACCGATGTTTATGAAATGTTCAAGGGTTGTGCGGTTTAGCTCCTATACGTTCCCCCATAAATTTCATTGCCGTTGGATAAATCGTAGTCTGTGCGCATGCGTAAACGTTAATTTTTTACAACTTTGACTTATCAATCATTTCGACTCGTACTTTGTTCTTCAAATAATCCTATACGCCCATGTTACAATACGTGAGGAAGCTATACTGCCCACTCTTGGCAGACGTTTTGCTTCCTCACTACCGAAGTTAGGGAAGCTTTGTGTTCGTGAATAAAATCGAAAACATTTTTGTCGCCAAAAATCAAAATTTCCATTGCTTTTTGGATTTCAGAGCTTGCTGATTAAGTTTGGTTCTGTGTCTGTCTGTCTGTGGTAAATCCTTGTCAGGCCCAAACTATCCCAAGTTTCAGGTCGATTCCAATAAAATTTTCAGGGATTGTGTGGGTCAGTTCTTAGAAGATCCCCTATAATTTGTAATGTCGTCGAATCAATAGTAGCCTGTGCGCTTGTGAATTTCTCATAACGTCGATTCCTCATCTCCTGTTGGACCGATTTCGTTCAAACTCGGTGGGTAAATGTTATAGAAAAATGCCCTATAAATTATATCGCAATTGGTAGAATAATAACCATTGCACATGCGCGAAACTAATATTGATTGACACTGGCAAAACTCCGAGTCTAATGGACCGATTTTGATGAAAATTTCAGGGATTGTGCGGGAAAGCTTGTCGATGTTCCCCTATAACTTTCATTGCAACCCCATAAATAGTAGCCTGTGAGCATACGCAAACGGTAATTAATTATAACGTCGATTTCTTATTACCTAATAGTCCGATTTCGTTCAAACTTGAGGCAGGAGATAGATATATGCTCTAGGAAAATTCCCTATGTGTTATACCGCGATTGCTGGAGTAATAACTATAGCATGCGCACATAGCAAATTGATCGACATAGATAAAACTTCAAAACTAATGCACCGATTTTTATGAAATTTTCAAGGGTTGTGCGGTTTTGCTCCTAGTCGTTCCTCTTATAAATTTCATTGCCGTTGGATTAATAGCAGTCTGTGAGCAGTTGCAAACATTAATTTCTTATAAAGTCAACTTATCAATCATTTCGACTTGTACTTTGTACTTCAGTTAATTCTATACACCCATGTTCCAATGTATGAGGGAGATAAACTGCCCACCCAACTTGGTAGACGTTTTTCTTTCTTAGAGGCTATTATTTAGGAGTTGAGTGTTGACTTGAATCTTGCAGGATATCTGCATTTTTCCGAAGCTTGCACGGTCTTTCAGTGGGATGTATGAACAGAAGTTAACGCACCATGTTTGTTGTTTAGAGGACTGAGAACGTATCAGTTGTATCAAGTCCTTGATGGCTCAAGCTGTGGTGGCCGTGAATACGTTATTGGCTAGCTCGTGACGCGCACTGACCGATCACTAAGACTAACCGCGAGAGATTCCCTTCCGCAAATATATTTTCTACAAAGCACCTGCGGCCTTGGATGGATTTGCGCGGCATCTCCTCAGGATTCTTCTTCAGGATTAGTATTATTTTTGTCTCTGTCGAAAGAGATGAGTCGTGACAAATAAAGCTTCTACAAAGAACGTTGAATAAGGGCTGCGATAACCACTCCTCAAGTGTTTTCTTGAATCGAAGGTACGTACATGTAAGAGGTGTAATCTAGGTTTCTAGATAACAAGTGGCCTGAATAGTAGCTTTTGCTCGTTTTCCAGGGACGAATCCAGGATTCGTCTATGGTGGGGATAGACATCAACCCCCCCTCCCCTTGCGACCACTCACACAAACTCTCTAGTTTCCGTATTTTGCATGATATACTGGGTGTCCCAAATAGGAACCTCGCTAACTATTTGACATTTCATGCCTTTACTTTGGCACATGGACTCGAAAAGCGTTGCGTTATAAAAAAGCGTTAGGTACAGTTGTTTTCTAATGATTTTCACGTACAACCAAGCCGTTTCTGGGGAAATGAAACTTCTTAAGATTTCAACGGACAGAAATCGTTCACCATTCGTTGGAAAGCTCTCGATTTATCTCGCATTTATTTCGTACTTGTTCTTGGTATTTATGTCGCCATTTTTTATATTTATTATTGTTATTAATGGATGTAGTAAACAATGCCGCTTGTTTTGTTGTTATTAGTTTCCACGTTAGAAATCACTTCGAGAAAACGCCAAAATGAAGCCGTGGGTAAAGATAATTGCTTTATTACAAGAGTTTATTGAAGCCATTAAAAATGTTACAATTGTAATTAAAATTCTTGCACGAGAATCCATGTTGGTTAGCGTGTTCAGCCGCGAAATGTGTGCGTCAAGAGTTTTGACATTTTATGTATTTACTTAGGCACATAGAACCGAATAGTGTTACTTTTGATTTTTTGATAATTATCGCTTACAACCAAATCGTTGCAACGGAACTGTATCTTAGGCGTTTATATCGTACAAAAATCATTCGCCAGTCTTTGGAAAGCTCTCGATTTACCTAACCGCATTATGTTAACCATTGGGCAGAGCGTGAACAACCATGAGCGTGGTTGTCTGAAAAATTGTTTACATAAAGGTGATCCTATTCAGTTAATTAGCGAATTTTCGTAGAAAATGAAGCTATTGCAATGGCTCGGAAAATTTTAAAATCAAAATTTTTGAAAACGTTTTTATTGAAATCCGTTTTCAGGCAATCTGAAACGATTCCTGAATTTTGCGCTTTTTCATACATATACATATATATTTTCATATATTTATATGTATGTGTCATTCCAGACGATAACTCTCCTTAGGATTGAGATAAAAATACCGTTCTATCGGCAAAAAATCAAGAATTCCAAACGAAAGGATGAGTTCGTTGGCCAACAATTTTTGAGCACATTAAATTGGTAAAATGTTGAAAAATGTACTAAAAAATCACTAAAATTGGTTAAAAACGGCCAAAAATCGTAAAATTTATATTTTTTTAAGCAGAATCGTAGTCAAAACTAAATTGTCAACGATTAAATAGGTCATTTAAGAAATTTTGCTCTAAACTATGCTGAAAAACGTACTTAAATATCATTAATACACGCTAAAAATCTATAAAAACTGCAAAAAATCTAAAAATCCAAAATTATCTGGAATTGCAAAATTTTATTTAGTATGAGTTTTTTGCCATAAAATTGGTTTTTCCACTAAAAGTGCTCCAATTTCAATACAATTCAACATATTATATTACGATAGATAGTGATAATGTAGGGAATGTGTGGGTTTGGCTGTGGGTGGTTTTATCAATTCTATCAGTCACACACCGATAGTTATGCTCATGCGCAAACGTAAAACCGATCAAGCTTAGTGTTCCCATGACCTATTACCTCTTTGCTCAACTTCGGAGGGTAGTTGGGAAATAACGATTTCATTACCCCATATAACTTTCATCACGATCATATCGTTAGTAGCTGCTGCGTAAAATTGTATTAAGTATAAAAAAACATATACCTATATAAAATCATAAAATCTTTATAACAATCCGGACCTTCACAGTTTTCATCCAATTTCAAAACATTTTTTGGGATTGAACGGTTAATGCTTTAGAATGTCCTCAATAAACTTCGTTACTCTCCACACACACTGGTGGCTTTCGCGCATGCGCAAAGGTAATATCTACCGCAAATTATATTCTCACTGCCCAATTGACTGATTTTGTTCAAATTTGGAGGGTATCGCGGAAATGGCGATCTTATCGCCCCTCATGAATGGAATTCCTTCTGTTCGCTCTAACAATATCGTGGTGGAAGGGTATGTTTGTGTAAATTAAATTTCAGGCTTCAGGGTCAATAGGTATGCACCAGGCTAACAGAGCGACAATTGACCATTGATATTCGACTTGGCTCCTCCGAGAAGAACATTTATGATTTGTGTATCAAAATGTTGTAATAGCAAAGTAATATTCTGTGTGCATGTCTATATAAACAGTTATTACTATAATTTTGTATGATTTTATATTATTACATCATAAAACATGTTTAAGTTAACTTTTTTCATTGAGTTTTTTTAATAACATCAAATTATCTTCTACACTTCCATTTAATACTCCATCTTAACTTATTCCCCCGCCGTAGAAACAGCAATGAAATCTCAAGATAAATTAAAACATTTCAATAATTCAAGTTACGGATATTAGGAAGCTAAGTACCACACCCCAATTGGCAGCATTTTTTAATTTTATTAACCTATTTTTATTTACCTACAAATTTGAGGAGGATTCAAATTTTTTCTTGGTTCATTGCAATGGCTCAATATTAAAAATAATAAACCAATATAAGGCACAAAATTTCGTAAACGTGTATCTACCTAGTTGATACCAAGAAGATAAATCAGAACGTTGAGTTCTACAACGTGGAAAAGAATGAAGTAGCGATCTGACCAATGCGGCAATAGACAAATCGCGATGGCCTAATTTCCTGGCAGCTCGACGAGACGAGACCCCTCATTGACTCGAAGCCGTCCCAGATTCAGTTAATGTTCTTAATCGGACGCTAGTTCTTGTCCGTCCTAGAGCCGGCATATTGGGGGCAGTGAAAACTTGGTTGCTTGGTGTACCTAAAATAAGTCTACAGCTAATGTTCTTGGTTCTAAGTTGAATTAAATACAATAAAGTATGATTTGAATAGAAAGAAAGATAAAGGAAAAATCAAGTTGATATCGCCAGTACTTGCTTCCTCTCCTTCTACGTTTTTTTTTTCGTTCAATTTACTAAGCAATTTTTTTTAATCGCATTTTGATGATAGGTATTGTCTTTTTTTACCATTTTGTGTTTATTTTATTTTATTTTTTATTTTTGAAAGTATATTGTTCTCAATATTTGATTGGTTGTGCGCGAGGTGGGACTTATGTCCTATGCACAATAAATGCATTTACAATTTACAATTACAGTTGAACGGCCACAATTCACTTTTGAATGTTGCTCAACCTATGAACGCGTTTTTCTCAAAATGAGGTTTCCAGGAGACCATATTTTGAAAAATCATATCTTTGGAACTAATAAAGATAAAATTGTTTTGAAAATGCCAGCGTTTTCAGCAGGATCTCAAGAATCCAGGAATGACAATAACTCAATATCGACATCTGGTAAGATTGATTTTTTAAATTGATTAATTAATGATTTTAACACACACAAAACAGCTGATCTACCTTCGCAAAACATCCACTAGGTTGTACAGGCGTCATTTCATCACCCATTCCCTGGCGTTAAAAAAAACCCATTGAAATGTGGAGTAATTTGTAATAAATAGACTGTTGAACGATTTTAGTGGGAGGGTAAATCAGGAAGTAATATTCTCACTAGCGTAAACTATTACTGAATACCGTGACATTTTTTTTGTTGGACGAAAATTTGGTACGAACCTCTGAAGTAAAACTTATATCAATCCCGATCAATGTCAATAGGTCTGAATCCTCTGTAAAAATACGTAAGATACTGAACTAAATATTAAATTTCTATGTTTATACCACTAATAATTGAGCCGGGTTTTGTCCTACTCTACTAATTGTTATGCCAATCACCTACAGTCCTTTATGTCAGAGGCTATTGAAAAGTTCAATCGCAATGAAAATGCCATTGGCGCTAATAAAACGGGGAACGAGTCATATTTTAAAATGGGAGAAAAACCGGCCGATTTTCCAAGGACGGGTCACAAATTAGTCTAAAAACAGAATGCTACCAAAATTTCGAAAATTTATAAGTATTCCATAGCCCTCAGGCCCCTCATTCCCATCATTCTCCTGGTTTCAACCGTGGCAATCATGGCAACCCTACTCAATATGGATTAGAGGCTGTGCAAAGAAATCAAATTATTACTATAATTTTGTGACTGCCAGATGTTATTTTCTTCTTCTTTTTAAATCTGCAATAGACTGGTTTTAGTTTCTTCATTGAGTTGGTGAGTGTTGGTTGGTTGTTGTTATGTTTGTTCCGTTATTAGTATCAGCATCCCTTGATATGAAGTTGTTGATTTGTGTACCTGTTCTATTTTAGTACCTATTTGCAACCGGTGATGTACTAGTATTTACTGATTAGTTGGTCGCTGAGTGGTGTGATATTCACACTGTAGTTCAGCTCTGAGTAAGTTAGCTGATATTCCTATAGTATTCTTGCTGGAGTATTTTTGCGTTTATGTCTTCATTTATTACCTTTTATGAGTTCGCCGTTTTTCTAAGGGTAGCTGCTGTATTGTATATTGTAAGCCCTGAAGAAGATAATAAATTTATCGAAAGCTTGGCGAAAGAGGAGGAATCATTTGTTTGGCCCCAATCCTGATAATTCCACGACAAATATGGATTAGACGACTAAGTTTTTTTGAAGTATTGAAAATGATAAATCCTAGCTATAGAAAACATGTTGTAACAGTCGGACATTTTGAGAAAGACCGAAACTCTCGTGGAATCTTCTCGGAGGGAAGCTGACAGGGACCAGCGAGCGAGTCACATGGTTGCGTCGGCCCTTGACCCGTCCTTGCACGGCCAGATTTCACTGGAACGGCACGGAGCGCCAGCCATGGCGCACGTACGCGAGCGCGCGTCTCACCGACGTCAGAGAGGTGTGTCCCCGGCTCCTGTGGTCCCCTGCTTCGCTGGCTCCCCGCTTACAGCTGATTTAATGAAGTCTAATCAATTCTCCAATAATTGCGGATTTTCTTTCCATCAAGTCCCACCAGGCGCCACTGTTCTTTCTAGTGCGTCATACAATAACCTGGTCAGCAAGTCAAATTGACCGTTCACGGAGGATTTCATGCCCCCCCCCCCCCCCCCTCCCCCAACACACATACAACTTCAAAATTTGTTGGTTTACGTTTAGAGATACGTAGATTCGAAAATGTAATTTAACTAAGTTTTAAAAAATCCGTCCGCCCACTAGACGGGTAGATACGTAGAACTCAGTTCAATGAATTAAATGAGACCGAAGGGCTCATGTGTTGGAAGGGGAAAAATTGTCAACACAAGTGTGATGCAAAGCGACAGTGGCTTGCAAGATCAGGCTGACCTTATGCTAATTCGCTTATTCGGTTTTCTAGAAGGTTAAGACTGTCTATGCACGTGTGATACCTGACTTGTATATAATACACTACTATAGTGTCCTGCGCAGAAGAGCTATCTAATACAGAAATGATAAACCTTTGAGTAATAATTTGCAGTTACTTTCCTAACAGCCGGATGGGTCAAAGGTGAGATTTGTGTTCAGCTCTAGGTATGTTTTCTAACATCTCCAAACATACTGACCTCGACCTAGTGTGATCACATGTTTATCGGCGACATCGGCGAAGGAAAAAAACCCGAACGTAGGTAGTACCAGGAATAATTGCACATCATTCTGCGCATGCGCAAACGTTAATTCCATTATGTCCATTAATGGACCACACTATAATTATCGTTCCACACTCTTGTCGTTTGATTTCGCTTAAATTTGGATGATAGTTGGAAGAAGATGACTTGATTACCTCATATCAATTTCAACACGATTGTACCATTAATAGCTGCTTGGCATGCGCCAATGTGAAATACTTGTAATGACCTTATCCACAGTGTTCATCTGATTTTGATGAAATTGTCAGCGAATGCGCGGTTTAGGTTGTAGATGTTCCCGTACCTATGTCATTGTTTTCCACTCATCAGTTCACTCTGCGCTTGCACAAACGTAAATAACATTGAGTATCATTTTTTCGTTTCTCAATTGACCAATTATGACATTTCACGCTAATTCTTGATTTACTCTTTTCCGCTATGGAATTTTTCAAGAACATTTAAAACTCTTCAATGGCTATGTGCCACACCCAACTTGGCAGACTTTTTTTGTACAGAAACATTGAAATTTAAGGGGAGAAACGTACCCCCTACGTACGTAATTAAACGGCCATGTACCCTCCGAGCAGAAACGAGAATGGCCATGTATCCCCTACAGTCGCACACTCATTACGGAAGTACTATTTTTGACGAGTACTGCGTCGTTTCGGTGGCGGAGAAACCTCACCTTCAGAGTCCACTTGGCTACACCAAAATTTCTCCATCATCATTGTTTTCTCCCGCAGGGTTGGGGCACACAGTGTCTTAAGCTGCATCATTACAATGCGGTCTTACTTTTTTACGGTCCATTTGACATGAGGGAGAGGGTAGGATAAGATAAGGTCCCTTTTGTGCAATCGCAACTACTTCTCGCTATTCGATATCATACTCAGCTAAATACCGATAAAGTTACTATTGTACTGTGTAAAGGGATAGTTATCACTTCAGAGTTTGTAAAAACTTATAAATCGACTTTTTTCACCATTTTATCGAAAAACGCTCTCTTGAAAATTTTGCCAAAGCAAGATGAGGTCCCTTTTCCTAAGACTGGTCACATTTACGTCTCTCTCAGACCACAAAAATAATGTACAAAATATAGGCAATTAAGTGTAGAATTACAATATTTTCAATACTTTGGATCATATTCAATTTGAGTTATTCAGTTATCAAGAAACCATTTTCAAGCTCATTATGTTTTGATGCTAACAATTTTTTTTTTAAATGCGCCTTTAAAAATTGAAGAGATACTAATATTTACAGAAAAATAATCCTGGTAGAAGGTAAAGTTGTGTTACAAAAAAAATAACAAACATAAATTTTTTTAAAGTTTTATCTTATACATAATAAATGACAGGTAAATTCCCACATTTTTTACAATTTTTTTTAAGTTTAGGAAATTAAAGAGAGAAAATTTTCAACTGACACATAATATTGAAATAAAGGCAAAAATTTTACTGGTTGAAGAAAACTTTACTTTAAAAGCCACACTTCTTATAAACTCGCTCTTCTCGTGGATTTTGCAAAACCGGGATAATATCGAGTCCCGAAGCGCTTTTTTCGGACATGGCCATGGAGAGCGAAACCGGTACAATCTACAGCCTAACCCACAAATTCCCAGAAATTGTAATCAAAATCTAATGAAAACTAGACCTTGTTCTCAGAGTACACCTTCGCGCACGCGCAGGAGCTGCAATTAGGTTGAAATTAACATGGAATAATTAAACCATTGTCCCCCAACTACGCACCAAATGTGAGCGGAATTGGACGACTAGGGTGTAAAAAAATGATGCTTGAAGGAATTTACGTTTGCGCATGCGCAACCGAATTCTCCGTACAGAGAAGTGTGGAATTATTAGCGGACCAATTACAGCCTAATCCGCAAATTCCCTGAAAATGTCATCAAAATTAGATGACAACTTTGAAATTAGGCTCGTTTTAAAATGAATACAAATTCAGGCATGCGCAATAGCTACTAATGATAGGATTATGTTGAAATTGCTAGGGAATGTTCAAATTAACCTCTTCCACCTATGCTCCAAATTTGAGCGAGATCAGACAACGGGGGCGAGAGAAAATGATGGTTGATGGAATTTACGTTAACGCATGCGCCGAGTGAAGTATTGATTTAGGAACCACGAAACTCATAGGGGACCATCTTCACTCTGAACCGCACAAACCATGAAAATTTCATCAGTTACAAGGATTTGCGGACATAGGTACACACAAAGAGATAGAGAGAAAAAGGCACGGAACGAAATTTGTTAAGAATAGTCTGAAACGTAAAATGCGAGTGAAAATTGTACCACTGTAAAAAAACAACAGCCGTTTGATTTTAGTGGCAACTTTTAAATCTCTCGAAAGTGAAAACAATGCTTCCGCTACCTATAGGTAGACTTGCGAGCAATTTAAGAGATGAAATTTAGCATTTAGGTACCAACACTTCACTAGTAGGTACTTACATCGCACGGACAATAGTTAATAAGTTCGATTTTGCAACGTTATAATAAATTCCATTGGAACTATATCACCTGATAATTCCAATATTGGCATTATAACAGCTGATATTTACAAGGTAATTTTTATGTATTCCAGTATTACTATCTAGCGATTTTCGATGGAATTTAGAGGTTGATCGTCTATTCCAGCGGTTCCCAACCTTTTTAGCTTGAAGTCCCAATAATATTTTTTTTTTTAAATTCGAGGCCCACCCCGATTATATATATATACATATATATAATGATCCCATAGGTATTTCAGCAAATATTAAATCAAATTAAAACATACTGAGCAAAAAGGAAAAAAAAAAACTTTTTACTGAAGAACCTTTATTTATTTATAGATATATTAACATGGCTGTTCAAAATACAAGGCAAAAGTGATGAGACAAGTAATTGAAATAAATTTTGATAAATATATATTTAAAATTAAACTACCTGAGATTGGAAGCCAAAGATGAGAGGCGATCTTTTATGGTTGCAGCTGTTGTTTAATCAATTTTGACTTCGTTGGTTTCAAAGAAATCACGTAGGACAGGAAATACGTCGAAAGAATTTTTTTTTCCAATTTTTTTAGCCCATCGTTGAAGTTTTATTATCATTGCCTCTATTTTGTCTTGTACAAGAAACTTATGAATATCCTTGCCCGGAAGAGTTAGATTAAGAGTGTTGAGGGCACCAACAATATCTGCCAAATACGCCAACCGCTTTAACCAGTTTTCATCGGTCACACAGTCTAAGAAAGAACTTGCACGTTTGCCATCATATGCCTTCATGAGGAAAACCCAGAGTTCATGACGAAGTTCAAACAATCTTGATGAAAATCTCTGGATAGCCACCGAACTTCACAGTGAAGTAGAAGCTATTTGTGTTGACTTTGCATTTCATCACACAAAACACTGAAAAGTCTCAAGTTTTTTGGCCTTACTTTGATAAAGTTGACGATTTTTACAGCATCGTCAAGAGTTTTTTTTAGACACTCGCCTAAACCTTTAAATGCAAGAGCTTCTCTATGTATGCCGCAATGTGTCCATTTGACTGAGGGAGCTACTGACCTAACTCTGGCTATTAGACCCCTATGAATACCAGACATAGCTCGTGCCCCGTCAGTTGTCAAACCTACACAATTTGAGCAATCTAATTAATGTTCTGTTATAAAATTGTCAAGCGACTTGTAAATAAATTTAAAAAATAAATAGTAAAATAGTTGAATCACTAAACTTACACTATCCAAGAGAATGCCTAAATTAATATTTTATCGCGAGGACCGATTTATTATTACCGTACTTATTTTGCAATATTTTAATATTAATTCTTGAGTTCCGGCCAGCATCCGCGGCCCAGTAGCGAGCTGCCTGCGGCCCACAAGTGGGCCGCGGCCCAGCAGTTGGGAACCGCTGGTCTATTCAATAGATCAGCTGCAAGCGCGTGATTTCAGTATTTTTTCTTTTTTTTTTTTTTTCTTTTCGATTTTCAAGCCCTTAGGGAAAGCGAGCCATTCAACGTATAGCGTTGCGGGTGGTCTTAGTCGATTCTTTGGGATTACGGATTAAGTAACAAGCAACAAACTGACAAGCAAACAATTATAACGGTTTCTTAGAAAGTTTTAGAGATCTCGATTTTTTTAAATGTTTAGCCCTATAATACAACCCTTTCGGGTTGATAAAAATCGATGCCGAGCTTCTAGGACCATCTAGACCCCAAATGTGATTTTTAACACAAGTTTCATGGTCTAGTATTTTCGGAGAAAAGCCGCGGACGGCGGACGGAAGGATTTTTTTCTTTCGATTTTTGAATGCTACGCATCTTGAAACGTAAACCAAAAAATTTTGAGGGGGTGTTAAATTTTTTTTTTTTTTTTTCTTGGTCAATTACAAAGGTTCATTATTGAAAATAATTAACCAAAAATTTGGATGGAGTTTGCAGTTAGGGTTCTGTTACACTTTTACTCTCGGAACTCGTGACTCAACAATAGAGCTGGAAAAGGCATCATTAGAGCTTACGAGTCAGCTGACCCAGATGAATTCTCAAATAATGGCTCCCACACCCCACGACTCGATGAAATGAGCAAGTATAGAGCTAGCTAGGTACTGCTCGTACGTGCTGAATCACTACTAGTCAGCAAGCGATATTTCGTGCTTCTTAGACTTTCCTCATTGAACAATGATGATACATTATCGATTAGGTGTTTTATGAGTCACAGCCACTCACCAAGCCGTCCTCCAAGTTCGCCTTCATTGTTCCTTCAATGGTTTCCTTATTTCATTGATTTATTTCAAGAAATTCGTTGCTTTGTTTCATATGCAATTGCACGATTATTTTGGCATGGTAGTCCGTACCAATACCACAATAATTTTATGTTCTTCAATTTCAGCGCGTTCAGTTGTTGAAAGGACGTTAGTAAAAACTTTTATCGTGATTTTATTATTTTGACAAATTTATTCTCGAAGGGTTTAGTCTAAGTACCTATTAATGCAAGTTCGCCATGATAATAGTTCACCATGGTGATGATAATGATAATATTTATCAGTTTTTTTTTCTTAAGTAGGTACTATAAAATAATAATTGTTCACCTCTAATCAACCAAACATCCTGTTAATCAGCGATAACTTTATAACTAAATACCAAAACTGATAGGAAACATGTCATTGAATGATGCAAGGTAGGTAGGTGAAGCTTTTCAAATAGGTGTCACATAATGGGTCGGAAATACCTAATCAGAAGGGAGCGAAACAAAAGCGCTAAAGCGTGGGAACCGAACGAAAAAGTTCCAGTCATGCAGCATGATCGTATGAGCGAATTTTCGTAGATTATCGTAACATTATATTATATTACTGTTTTGAAATTTGTGCATTCCGAGTACAAAGAAATTGTTAACCACCAATTTTATGGCAAATAAACTCGTTCCAAAATATATTCTACGAATAAAAACAGATTTTGGATGTTTAGCAATTTTTCAGTCTTTCAATCGATTTTTCAGCAAATATTGACGAAATTCAAGTACATTTTTCACCATAATTTTGTGAATACATTTTTGAATGTTTTAGTTCATCGTCAATAAACTAATTTCGACTACGATTCTGAAAAAAATATAAATTTAAAAGTTTTTAGTCATTTCTAGTGATTTTTTGAGCACGTTTTTTGAAATTTGGCCAATTTAATGTGCTCAAAAAGTGTTGTCCAACGAACTCATCCTTTCTTTTGAAATTCTTGATTTTTTGGCGAAAGAACGAAGTTTTTATCTCAATTCTATCGAGAGTTATCGTCTGGAATGACACACACACACACACACACACACACACACACACACACACACACACACACATATATATATATATATATATATATATATATATATATATATATACATATAAAAAAGCGTTAAAATCCAGGAATCATTTCAGAATGCCTCAAAACAGATTCCGATGAAGAAATTTTTTGAAAATGTTTATTTTAAAATTTTTGGAGCCATTGCAATAGCTTTATTTTCTAAGAAAATTCGCTAAAAGAAATAAATTCCTAATTACGAAACGCGTTTTTTTCCCTCCCATCTTATTCCTGCTTATATAGTAGGGAACAGTGGGGTAACACCGCCAAGTTGGGGAATACCGCCTCCCCATACATATTTTTAACCTCGTGAGTGACAAATCTTGTAGCCAAATATCGTCATCTTTAGATCAGCAGTAATGTTGGAAAAGTTGGTTTGGGGTCATTAATTTGTTTTTATCAAAGACTAGCTTGATCACCCGTGCGTTGCACAGTTTGACTAGAATTTTCAAATAGCCTGTGACCCAAGTTAAAGTAATTCTGATAGATCCACCCACTCAGATCCCCAGTTGGTTCAGTGAGGTTCAAAACGCTTTAACATCCTCCCCTCCCCCCCCCCCCTCTCCCCTCCCCACTGGGTCAGATTTCAAAAATTTGAAAAAGTAGTCTTTGACTTGAATTGAAGTAATCCAAACATATTCGACAATCAAATCCCCAGTTCGTTCAGTGATGGCAAAGATACCCCATTACTCCCCCCCCCCCTCCCCTAAAACATCCCCTTCTATGGGTTAGATTTGAAAACGTTCAAGTAGCCTGTGATTTAAGTTAGAATACTCCAAACATATTCGACCACTCAGATCCCCAGTTAGTTCAGTGACGTTCGAAACGCTTCAACTCCCCCACCCCCTCCCCCTCCATTGTGGGTCAGATTTGAAAAATTTGAAAAAAGTAGTCTTTAACTTGAATTGGAATAATCCAAACATACTCGACAATCAAATCCCCAGTTTTTTCAATAATAACAAAGATACCCCATTCCCCACTCCTCCCCTAAAACACCCCTTTTGGGGCAGATCAACAACTACACCATTTGAACCTTCTCTGGACCTCCACAAATTATTTAAGACCAAAATTAGCCAAATCGGTCCTGCCGTTCTCGAGTTTTAGCGAGACTAACGAACAGCAATTGATTTTTATATATATATAGATAAGCGAGTTCACAGTTTTTGAAGCTTGGCGTTCTAGATGTACTGTTGTCGAAGTAAGTATCAGTTTTTCATACGTTTATCTAAATTGTTGAGCATGACGACGTAGACAAATCATTTAGCTTTAATTTCCACCCATTGCTTTATGATTTTTCACAAAAACTGTAGTTTTTAATAATTTTTTATTTCAAAAAAGTTTACTGGGGCAATATCGCCATATCAAATTCAGGCTAATTTCTCCATGGCGGTACTACCCAAATGCTCCATTCCTCAGTCTTGTTGGATTATTTCAAAGTGTTTTGTTGTGAAAATCACCTATTTCTATTGATTCTGAGTAAATAAAGTATGAATTAATATTTAAAAGACGAATTATATTATGATACCTAGCTTATCTCAATAAGCACCTCTATGTTTACCTAATCTTGATTGGTTAAATATTTACCTACCTATCTACTGAATAATTGTACAGTATCTACCTAACTGCCTTCCTATATTAACATAATCGTTGTAAGATTCCACTCTTCAAGCTCCCGTTTTGATTTTGATAATGGACGTTAGTCTTGTGGATTTCGCTGCGACCGGAAGAGGAGCAAAAATTTAAAACTTTAAAAGCCGGGAAGCTGGAATGCTATATAATATTTATTTTTTCAACGAGATTGTTGATCACCTTTAGTGAATCCTTTTCTTGTTAACTAAGTTCCCAATTTGGTGAGAAGCTATTGAGTAAGAGTTTTTGAAATTCAATAAATCGTTATTCCGATGTTCTGATGAGACTGTTCATTTCCCCCTTGTTTTAATATGGCGGTAGGTATTACCCTAATCCCATGGCGGTATTTCCCCAGCTAGTTGAGGTAATACCACCATTTACAAGGGTCTCGTAAATTGTTGTTACTAATTTCAGTGTTGCCAAATCGGGGGTTTTCCCCCTGAAATCAGAAATCAGGTTTTTTTTTTCTCCAAAGGGGGATTTTCGGGGGGGGGGGGGACTTTGTTCAGGGGTTTTTCGGGATTTTTTAATTTGTCTTGGAGGGGAAACGGGGTTTTTCGAAAATTGGACATCATAACTTTTGAACTGACTCTTGCCTCTTGCAAGAGCTGAGGACCGCACAACAACAACATATCAGTTGAACAAGTCAAATTTCAGACTTTGAACTTTCCAATCGGTCGTCCGCCCAGTGTTTCTTGATGCAGCCCATTGACCAATCATAATATAGGTACCTGTACCTACTCGTAGTTTCATCAGTTATCTACCACCGCCAACCTCTGTCGTTACTCTCTCTCCCAGTTTCCAATGCATTTGTGGAAAGGGCTTTTTCTATTTACAATATAGTTAAAGATAAATTAAGAAATATGCTTTCTCTGGAAGTAGTGCAATTAATTTGGACATTGAGGTATTACATGAGGAATGAAGGTATGACTTGCGTTCAATTAGAGTAGAGCCCAATGAAAAAATGTTGTCAAAATTCAATAGCAACATGTATGACCACATCTCCTAAAATCTACAAGTTGAATTGAATCATGCTTTAGACGATTTAGATTGTTTTGACTTGTAGTGTTCCTGCTTCCAGTTTTACTTGATTTGTTGCAATATTTTATTTAATATCTTGAGCATGTTGCAACTACCTACTTTTGTCGTGGCTATGGTACCTACTTAATTTCTTTATTATATTATTTCAATTTCGTTCATTTTCATTTGTTATTCCATCATTCTCACCCCATTTTTGGTGTTAGGGGTTTTTTCAGGGTTTGTTGTTGTGACTCAGGGGGATTTCAGGGGTTTTTTGGAGTTAAACAGGGGTATTTGGTGAACATCATTTGGCAACACTGGCTAATATAAAGTTGCTACACAACCAGCAAAAATTGTAATTCACTACAACAGATGTGTTTTTATCATTTGCTTCAAAATATGAAGTTCCTGAGTGCAAACCCGGGCTGTGATAGACAAATGTGATTAAGGTGGCGATATTACCCCATTTTCATTTGGGTGTTACCAAAGATTTTTGAGGGTCCTGAATCCGATACTTGAGTTCGAAAATCAATAATTCCGACAAACACCATCCATTTCTCATTAGGTTGGTTGGTACCTACTAACAACTGAAGTTGTAGGAGGATTAGCTTAATGTTCAAATTTTAGCATAATCCACTGATAAATGTTGATATATCCATGTTGCAAAGAAGTAAGTAATTTACTTCTTCTTTTCTTGTGCAATCATTGATCTAGAGATCCGAAAGATTGAGGTCATGGACACCCAACTAGGGCTTTAACTCCCGAAAAATGTCATGAAAATAGGATGCACTTCGAGGAAGAAACATGTTTGTGTCAAGGATTTACGGGTAACACGTAGATAAACAGAAACTGCATGAGATGAAATCTGCCAATTTTTGGTAAAACTGCAATGGAAATTTGATTCAGGAAGATAAAATTTGATTCTGCCTTTTGAGGTGATAACACTTCCGTAACTATTTGGCTCGGGAATAGTAAGTACCAATATTCAGCAGCCCTTTATTGATCGACGAACTGAAATTTTTAGACTTACTTACTGCGAGAGAGTAAGATTAGATTAGAGCGCTCATGTATAGATACATGCCACTTATGAACACCGAACGGAAGATATTCCACTGTGTGCTAAAAGATAATGGATCCTTATCAACAAGCAAGTTTCAAGCCAACCCCCGTTGTTATACAGACAACGTCAAATATTCTAAATACCTACTTAGTACGATCGTATCACTTACCTGATCGTAAATCTTTCGGCAGTAATTATACATCTTGTTGCACATCTTGCGATCGAAGAGATGCGGAAGAGATCTCAATTAACAGATCGCGTTTTGATATTACAGACCCGTTTCAACTACGCACACTTAGGCGGGTTAATATTGTCGCTATTGCTCTAAATAGTTCCTAATCTAAGTGATATGTATAGTTAACTAATCAAGTTTATCAGTCATTTAAAAAAGCGCAGAACTACCATATCTCACGTCTACACGGTTGAAGCAGCGCTTGAGATGGCTTGGTAAATAATAGTGAGATTCTACTGTTTGTTTTTATAATTTCTTAAAGAGAAACCTTCGCTTTTGTCGGATTGCGAGAATGATTTTAGGAGATTAATTTTCAAATGTCATTTTATTAGGTACTATATTAGGACGTAATTCATACATTAAGTATAGTTTTTTAAAGGACACTTACGTATCCACAGTGTTTTGAAACGTGGAGAATAGGATGTGGTGCCATCATCGAGATCTGTTTGACAGGATCTGAATATACGGTCGGATAGGTATATTTGATTCGCTGGAGAAAATTTTGAGGTATTTTGGGTGGGTTTAGACGTTTTAATGATTTTTAAGGTTGTGATTTTAAGATTGGGGTATGTTGAAGGTGTTTGTATTTGAGGTGGGGATCGTCTACTTTATTTCAGGTGGAGTCAGTTGTTGGACGGGGGTGAAGAGTTGGTGTTGTTGGACGGGGTTGAAGAGTTCAGAAGTGGTCCTTCATATGGGAGATCCAAGCAGGACAGAATACCGTTGAGAGATGGCTCCAGGACAATACGCCATGGCCGCGGGGGGGGACCTCTAGCAGCTGGGGGCCCGCACGGAGAACTCGACCGCGGCTGACTGGCGGACCCGTTTCCTGCGGAGGTTCCCGCTTTTTTTTGTCGGGGTACAGTCTCGGATCGTCCTGGGAGCCCGGGGGAGGGGCGACGCGACGGCGGGCGGGCGGACGGCGGGACATGGGGATGGAGTTGGTGATGGGACTGTCTGGAAAGGGTCCTCGGCTTTGCTGCCACACCCCCTGTCCGCAGGTGTAGCCGCCTGGGTAGGAATTCTGACCACATTATCTCAACCAGAAGATAATTTCTCTCCTTCTAAAGAGCACTGTCTGCAAATTCCTTCGAAAACATCGAAAAAAGCGACGTTTCAAGTTTTAGAGACGTACAATAGGAATCAAATCCGCCTACCAGGAAAAGGCAATCTAAATCATCTGAAACCTAATCTGAATAAAATTCAGTAGGCTACCTAACTGAGTAAGTAGATACCTATTAGGAGTACAAGCATTAATAGGGTTCAAAAGAAAAAATCATTCCAATTGGCAATTTTCGTGTTGGAATCCCTCATTTTTGATCTAAGAATCCGATTCATAGGCCCATGAAAACTTCCGAATACAAATTTGCTTCCCTATTAAAAACCGATTGAAAGACAAATTGATGTAATAGGTGGACGGAGCTGAGGTCCCCCTCCCAAGCGGACGCAGGGGTAAGATCCTCTATTACGTCATTCAGATTTCTCTACACCACTGTTTTGGTCACTTCCAATCATCCAGTAACCTTCATATTGCACCTTTTTGAAAAGCTCTCGTCAAGATCTTTTAGCTGATGGAAGAAAATAAGAGAAAAATAGATGAAATTGTCCATTGTCGATTTTCATAAGACAATGCCATCTTAATAATAATAAAACCGTTTATTCAGAATAGGAACAAGTTCCCGCCTAGCTCTGAATACAGAAAAAACCATAAAATTGACAAAATAAAAATAAAATCCGTAACCATTGACAAAAATACAGATATACAATTCGGAGAAATGGAGAGCAAAAATAACAATGAGAGGGAATTATCAAACAGTAACGAATACATTACAAATGAAATTAGGAGAGGAATGATTAGAAGTTGGGGGGGGGTGAAGATAAGATGAGGAAAGAAGAAGGAAAGATAGGGTAAAAGAGGAAAGAAGAAGGGGAAGGAGAAAGAAAAAGCTCATTACTCGAAATGCTCCCTAAGGGCAGAAGTGAAGGCACTAAGCGATGGAAGGGACCTACTGGCAGGCCATTCCAAATCCTTGGCCCTGCAACGCGTATGAATTCATTGAACGGTTTAGTTGTCGCAAAAATTTGATTTACTGTAGCTAGCCTTGTGGATGAACCGATCGAAAATAAGGAGCCCAGGTATGATGGTATTGAGGTGGATCTGTGTAAATACTTGAATATAAAGCGTAGCAGACGAATCGTCAGATAGTCAAACAAACCACATCCCAAAAATTGACCCACTTGTGTGTGTAAGGGGACACATGACCTCTAGCCATGAGATTATAGATATAGATTATAGATCTTCTGGCATTCTATGAGTATTTTCACATGGTAGGTTGATATTGGGGAAGAAAGATTCTTCACGGCGGTCAGGTAAAAGGGCCAAACTTCATAACCACCTTGGAACCGGATGGGACGTTTGTGAGGTTGTGAGTCACATTTTTCATATAAATACGCGCTCGGGAGGCACTCTGTAGAGAACCACTAGTACTTATAGTAAGCAAGGTAGGTAACATAAAACAGGACCCACATCTCGTTACATTGTTACATCTCGTTATTGAAACCGCTAAAAAAGTTCCAGTTATGACTATATGAGTGAATTCCCTAGTTTTTTTTTTTTTTTTTTTTTTTTGTAATCAATCGTACATTTTAGATTGTTCTGAAACTTTAACTGTTACAAAAAAAGAACTAATACGAATTATTAAATATATCCCAGCCGTAACTAAAGTAGAAGAATGAACTAAAGCAGAAAGAGTAGGAGCTGCTAAAGCAGCAGGAGGAAGTCAAGAAGAAAAAGGAATTTGAGCTCTATTTAGTAAAAGAAGCCAAAATACACATAAATGTATAATACTCCAAAAAAAAAAAAAAAAAAAATCAAAGTCGTGCCCTCACGAAACTGGTACTAGTCATAGGGGCTTTCGAAGGTGCTGAATCCGAAGCTCGTTTTTCACGTAGACGTCTAATTTCTTTAGGTAAGGCCCCTGCATTTTTTACGAAATTTCTTAAATTCCAGGATAATTTATGTTCAATAAAAAGGTGATATATTCTTGTTGGACATTTAATACAGAACACGCCTTTACCACATATTATGGGTCTGAAATGCCTCCTTAACGTGTCTTTTGCCCAAAAACTGTAAAAAACGTGTTTTTTAAACCGATTTTTGACGATTTTTCTACATTTTTTTGAAATAGCTTTAGCACAAATTATTCAACTCGGCAACCTGAAAAAAATTGTGCTATTGCTTGGACTATTTCTGCGTCGAATGAGACTACCAGCAGCTCTGGAGGTGTGATAATTGATTTTTTGCGATTTTTCAACTGCGATTTTTCAAAAAAAAAAAAAAAAAAAAAAAAAAAAGTTTTCCGGTACCTAGTTGAAAAATTGCAAAAAATCAATTATCACACCTCCAGAGCTGGTAGTGTTCTCATTCGACACAGAAATAGTCCAACTAATAGCATTTTTTTATAGTTATAATTTTTTTCAGATTTCCAGGTAGTGTAATTTATACAAAAACTATCTAAGAACTGTTGAAAAATCAACAAAAAACGGTGAAAACCTCATGTTTTGACAGTTTTTAGGCGAAATACACGTTAAGGAGGGAATTATCCTGGAATTTAATAGATTTTTTTCAAAAATGCAGGTGCTCCTCAAACATTAGACGTCTATGAAAAACAGGCTTCGAATTCAGCACCCTAGAAAACCCCCAGGACCAGTACCAGTTTCGTAAGAGCACTACTTAAGTAGTTCTTTTTCTCTTTTTTTTTGTTATCAATTTTAAAAACTCCTTTCAATAATATAGGTATGCTATTAAATTGCTAACCTTTTTCACAGTTTTTATCAATTTTTTAGCAAATTCTAATTGAATTTAATTCTACCTATCATCACAGTTTCAGCACGATTCGTTAATGTTCCAGTCGTGGGTGATGACATTTTTTCAAGTAGGTACCTCTAATATTCTAATATATACATATTTTTGGGACGTAGAGTCCCAAAACGTTGCAAATTACAACACAAAGATTTTTTTTTTTTTAAGGTTTAAGCCGCACCTCAACCAGAAAGGTCATTAGCGGCATTGAACAAGGTGTCCAAAGGGACACTGCAAGTGGCACGATTCCAAGGGGGGGTCATGCTACCCTCCACCACCAAAAGGAGTGCCATCACGGACTCCACTGGAAAAATCGAAAGGGGAAAAAAATGAGGATTTTTTTTTAAGTGGATTATAAAAAAACCAAAAATAAAGTAATACAACTAAGACTAGATGTAAAATAGGGTAATAACTATATACATGCTACTGCTACTATATACAATCAGCAAAGCTAAATAAAACGACGACTAGATGTATATAAATATATCACAGATCAGATATCACAGTTCGTAGTAGAGCTCAGCGGCTCTCAGGTACAACAACAGGGATTGGACCTTGTCTGGTCCGGATAAAACGTCAACCCACTGAGGGGGCTGATGCTGGACTCGGAGGTCCACAAGGGCTGGACAGTCCTCCAGAAAGTGGCGGATGGACAGATCACCCCCACACACAACATCTCGAGCTTCTGCACTAAGTAGGTGTCTGTGAGTAAGACGGGTATGGCCAGTGGCAACCCGGTTGACCACTATTCGATCCCTCCTTGGAAGTAGGGTTACGAAAGGGCCCACCGGGCTCAAGTCCTGAAGGACACCTTGCAGACCAGTGACCTCACCATGCCATTGCTCATGCTAGATGGAATTGGCTTTATGTTGCATGCAGGAGATTTGATCCTCTATGCGTATAGTCAACATATCAATGGAGGTAATAACTCCATTGATGTTCTGCTAAAATATATAAGATTACTGTCACGATTTTTATCCGTTTTTGTAATTTTTAGTGACATTTTTAAGACTTATTTTAGCACGAAACTACTCTGTTTCCTCTCTAAAAACAGGGATAGCCACGATATTTTCTATATTGAAAGGTCAAAATCATTGTGGCTCTACGTTGTTTACAACAGCAATCTTCCTAATAGTCATTCCTAATAACCTTCGTCACAACACAACCCGAACGGTCGTTTACCAACTGGAGTTCCTTAAATAGTAGGTACCTATTGTAGCGACAAAACAATCATGCGACAAAGTGCACAAATTCACACGGTACCTGTATTTTGCAGTGGCCAGAGAAAATTAAACGCAAGGTTGGTGGAGGTTGATTGGAAGTTGTGACAAGACCGAATATACAATACCTATAAACCTATTGTATAGTTTTCGTAAGTTGATTTGATTAAATCGGAACTACTCATGTAAAATATACCTATTGGGTAATGCATGCATTACAGGGACGTCCCTATAAATGGATTGTATATAATTTTGGTGAGAGTTAAAATAAGAGAAAAACTAAAAAAATCATGACTTCTCGGATCCCCCCCCCCCCCCCCCCCACCATTATCCCCCTCCACCGACAGTAAATTTCCATCATAAAACTTCCAGCATGTGAAACTCCTGACAAATTTACCAAGCCCTGACCTAAACCAAGCCAAATTTATAATTGAACAAAAAAAATCACGAAAATCGGACGAGAATTATTAAAACTTCATAATTTATCGGTGTTACCCCCTCCACCCACCTCCTCCCATGATGATGAAATTTGAAACTCCTGGTATAAGTTTCAAAACTACAACGAATTCATAATAGAACGAAGTAAGAATCACGAAAATCGGTCGAGATTAGCAGCTTGGGCAGGGCTCCAATGAATCCGCCATTATCCCCTCCACCCCCATCACGACTGCAACTCCAAAATTCCCAAGGATTGTTGCATAGCCCGACTAAAATTGCAATCGAACCAAATAAGAATCACTAAAATCGGTTGAGAATTAACGCCTGGGTGGCGTCGAAAAAATTTGTCGAATAAAATCACGTTTTTTCAGCTTTACCTCCTCCATTTCCCCTCTTCTATCACGAAATTCAAAATTTCTGGATTGTGGCCTGGGCAAGGTCGACACAAACATACACACACTCACTTTTTTTTAACCCCCCCCAAGGCGGATACCATTAAAGTAGAAAATGAAAAAATAAATAAAAGTAATGGGGAGGACGCTCTGGTTTACCCGACGGCCGGCCCTTGGTATCGAAGAAGCAGAAGGAAGAGAAGGGAGAGTGGGATGAAAAGAAGTGCCTCTATAAAACGACCACCAGTACAAGTAAGAACCCCAGAGGACGCGGGTGGTGATACCAAGGAGCACTCCCGCTGAGATGCCCAACCCAAGTAACTCTGTGGCACTTTTCCCGTACCACACCCCGTGCCACGACACGGTCGTGGCCATGAACTTTACATTATTGGTTGCCACTCCTTTTAGCTCAGATATCGCTTGTTGCAGATCATTTCTATCATATTTGCTTATCTAAGCCTGCCAGGTCTGCTCCATGTCCACACTGCCACTGGCAACCAGGAGATCCAGGATTATGGCAGACCCTTGGGCTTGACGGCAACGATATCCGGCTTCTTGCCCCAGTCTCTCCCTTTCAACATCCCAACCGCTGGATGACAAAGCACCTACTATCTGCTTGGCAACCGCATTGTGATGTAGAATGCGGCCACCGTGAGTACGAGGACACTGCTGCACCGCATGATAGAGAAGCTTATTTTTACCCCGACAGGCAAGGCAAAGGGTGTCGACTGTCTCGCAACTACTCCTTGAACACCTCACTGAGGTGGCTAAAGTAGCTACCCGTACGGCATGAACATGGCGGTAGTCGCGGGCCCCAATGCCCTCTGAAGCCCATTCCACCCACTGGGGGGGATTCAGAGCACTGCCATAATTCTTTACCATCAACTGTCTCATGCAGAGCAGCAGCAAACTCAGCAGATGAGCTCGGTTATGGAGCAGTTGGAGACGCTCGGTCGCATCACAACAACTGCTGCCTGACAAAGTCATGGTCAGCAGCAGTGCGGCCGGCCTCCCAGCTCAAGCCCTTAGGCGCGAGTATGACGACATCATCGGTAAAAGCCAATGCACCTGCTCGCACCCCAGGGGCGAGATCGAACCCTATTTCATCTGGCAGCTTACCCAAGGCTGTATCCATGACCAGGTCGAAAAAAGGTTGACCACACACACACACCTATGGTTTTTTCACGGATTATGAATGGTCTGAAACGGATTTGTATGCGGTTATTTATTTTTTTTCTCATGCTTGGGTTGTCTCCCACACCCCTGGATCAATTCCAATAGGCGTCCCTATTGTTAACGAAGCCTTGATATAGCTTCAGAGGGACGTCCGAATCAATCAATTCACCTAATTAATGTATCTCAAGCCGTGATTAGTTAGAAACCTACCACATCATAAAGTTAATAACCTACATTAAGTATTAACCTACTCTGAAAACTGTCCTAATTACATGCCGGATGTTTCCCTATAGTGGCTTTAATATTTCGTCTACAAAATGTAGGTAATTTGGGAATGGAGATAGTCGTCACGTTACCAGATTCAAAGTCACGTTACCAGATTTGATGGTTTCTTGAACCCATCTTGACACGCTCTAACGACGTAAGTTCTACGCACAAAGTGAACTCAGATTGTCCAATAATAAAACACCCATTATAGTTCGGTAGGTAGTGGAAATTTCATCATCTGTACTACTTTATAAGAATGACTCCATCTGTCTGTCCATCCGAGTTGTGCACGGCCAAACAGCAAGTCTATGCACGTCTACGAGTCGAGTCGGGGGATTTTCTTGGATTTCTCCGAAAGGGGAAATAAGCAATTTATAAACTTTCCACTCCCACCTGAACCTTTGGCCGGTAGGCGGGAGGGGGTGGGAGCCCCTTTTAATGCGCGTTTTTTTTTCCCGAGCGCTCGATCTTCTATCCGCTGCCACATTGAAATTTGATCGAGAGCACTTCGTATGTCAGTGACGAAGTTATGTAGCGTCAAAATTGTCAAAAGATGATGTCTCCCCTGAAAAATCAACAAGAAAATGCGGAAAATAACAAAAAAAATTCTTTCCCCGCTATGTTTTTTTCCACCTTAGACCAAGCAAATTTCGACGATTTTGCTCGGGTTGGTCTTAAAATGTTCGTCGAAGTTCCAATTTGGTTCCATACGAGTTTCAAGACATGAAATTCTTTTTTCCAATTGTTGTGAACGAAAATGTAAACGAAAACGTTGGTTTTCGAGCTACCGCTCTTCCTTATTCCGTCGAAACGTAGTTACTATGGATTTAGTTTTAGAAGCTCTTGCTTGAACGCACATAAAATAATGGCCTATCTTTATTAAAGGATAGCCCTTCTACGCAGATAAAATAATGGCTTATCTTTATTAAAACTAATAAACTTTTCGTCGATCCACATAGTTTTACAAGATTTAAGTTGTTTGAAAGTAATTTCCAAAAAAAAAAAGTTTGCCAAGTTGGGTGGGCAGTATAACCTCCTCACATAAATTGTAACACGGACGTGTAGAATTAGTAGAAGAACAAAAATTTAACATCCGACAATTCTGTTGGTACCTACTGAAATGTTCTTAAAACTAACTGTGGTTCGACATAATCTATATTGGATAGCCCTACCACACAGATAAGTGGCCTATCTTTATTAATTAACCTTTATTTATTAAACCTAATTAACTTTTCGTGGTCCCACATAGAAAACGCAGCAAATTTTACACAGAAATTTATTATTTTCGTTTTGCTTCTCCTACAAGATTTTTTTTATTTACTTATTTATTTTTGAAATTTTATTTATTTAGCCATTCCTTTGGAATTGTCTTTAGATAGGGATTGTAAGCAATTTTAAAATTTTCCACCCCCACCCGAACCAATGGCTATAGGTCCCGGTGGTTATGGGGACTGTATCCAGTCGCATCTATTCCGAGCGTGCAAGAAAACCCACCCCTAGAGAGCCAAACGAGCAACATCCCCTAACACGTCGGATTCCAACGGGGTTTTTCCCTAAGAACTTGGGATGGGCTATATATCCCATCGCATTTATACACCACACAGAGAGCGAACGAAGTGGGCAACATCCAGAGAGAACAGAAAGAATTTTTCATTTTATACTCTCTTTTTAATCACACAAAGACTATTTCATTCTATACTCACTGGCAACATCCCCTACACATTTCAAATCACCCTTTGTGATCCATCGTTTCCAATTATTTTACACTTCCCACCCTACAGTAAAGACCATCGGATCCATACAGCCATACCGAGCGTGCGAAGCGAGCGAGAAAACTAGGCTAGTAAATATTATGAATGAATGGAACGGACTTTAATCTCCACAAGGTTAAAACAGAAAAATACGAATAGCTTTTTGTAACGTAATATAATTTCGTGTATAATATAACGAATTATGTATTTCAAACGATAGCTCACCATAGGATTGAGATAAAATTTCGTTTTTGTGCCCAAAAACCGAGGGTTTTTAAAGAAAGGTTGACTTCGTCGGGCAGCACTTTTTAAATACAATAAGTTGGTCAGATTCCAAAAAATTATGAGAAAAAAACCCCTAAAAATGCAAAAACCTACAAAAATTTGTTAATAAATTTATATTTTTCAGCGGAATATTACTCAAATATAGATTATCAACTACTAAATAGATCGTTTCAACATTTTTGATCAAACTTACGCTGAAAAATTTACTCAATATCCATTAATAAGCGCTAAAAAAATCTATAAATACTGTTTAAAAAAAGCTAAAAATCCTAAATCTTTTTTTGATCTGCGGACTATTACTTAGAATAATTTTTTTGCTTCGCACTCAAAACGCTAACATTTCAAAACAATTCAACTTAAATTGCCGCTAATTACCCTTCGGATTGAGGTACGGCTTAGTTCATTAAACCAAAAAAAAAATTTTTTAACTCCTAAATATAATACGATAATGTTGGGGAAATTCACTTATTCGATCCTACTGCATGACAGAAACCTTTTGCTTGTTTGGTCTACTTATACCATCCACAGCTGGACTAACAAAGAACGACAGGGTAATAGGTACTTACTTATTCAGTTTTGAGTTCATTCGCAGAAAGTTGCTGAAAATGAATAATAGGTAAATGGTCTGTAGAAAACATTTCAACGTTTTGATTCTAGTTTTTGTTCATATAGGTAGGTACCTACCTATTTACGAGTACATAGTTGTCTTTTTTTATCAACGTGTTTACCAACGAATTCGAGGCCTTTCAGGTCATGTGTTTAAAAAAAAAAAAAAACTGCTGCATATTATTACAAAAAGGTCAATTATTTCAGTATTACAAAGCCCTTCTACGCAAGCCATTTATCTTTAACAAATGATTAAACCCCGTATATGTATATAGTATAATATCATCAAAACTTGGCACTTCGCGCCTCCAAAAAGGGTAAACCTTTCCAGCTCCAGGACCCCTCAATTTCACGCTTTCTAATAAATTATGGTCGAAAAATATAGAAAGCGTTTCGTTAAAATACCTAAGCAGAAAGTGGAGGGGGTAAAGCCGAAAAAACGTTTCCTGCGACAAATTTTGTCGACGCTACCCTGGCTACAATCAATCTATTTTTCTTAGTTCTTATTTTTTTAGATCTTTGGAATTCCGGATTTGAGGTTGTGATGGGGGGTGGAGGGGTTATTTAGTTACCAATTCACACAAGCGCTACTCAAGCTACAATTATATGTAGTCTAGTCTTGTAATATTGTATATTTTTATAAACGTGTTTGTCGCTATACTCACGATAGCACGGATGGTGTAAGGAGGCCGCATGGCAAAAATATCATCTCTGGCGAACAGATGGTTTTTCTCGACGCACAGACAAAAAAGCCGCGGGGAACATGATGTCCTCTCTCACTGCTGAGCTCCCACTGTAATTTTCCACGATATTGTTCGATAAGGGAAGTCAATGAGACCACTCTAACGTCGGGTTTCATGCTCTACGCGTCAAAATAGATAGAAGCAATCAATCAATTTCTTATCCAATAAATTAGCGAATCAATATTAATAACATCGTCAAAAGTATGTTTGTCTTTGCAGTTATCAGAATATTGAAATTTTGAGTCTCTCTTTTGTTTTTTCGAAAACGATCTTCATCGTTATTTCAGTTCCTATATTCGCCTATTCAAGAATTCACGACCTTTCAGGGCATTTATGTTAGTGAAAATAAAAAACGCTGTAAATTATTACACAAAAGTTTGTTATTTCTGTTTTGATAGCCGTACGTCGAACCTTTTGGGGAAAAGAGTAGTTTTGAGCTAGGCTTCGTCAATAAAGGGACGAAATATTGGGATAACCCAGGGGGTGTGGGATAACCCGATGCATGAGAAAAAAATAACCGCATACAAATCCGTTTTAGTCCGTTCTAAGACTTTATCAGTGAAAAGAAAAAGCATATTGGTAAGTAATGCATGAATTACAAGGACGTCCCTATGAATGGATTGTATATAATTTTGGTGGAAATTAAAATAATAACCCCCCCCCCCCTGCACCGACAGTAAATATGAAACTTCCAAGGTTGAATAACTGGAATAAAATCAGGATCGAACGATCGAGAATAGAGTAATCTTCACGATTCATTACTTTACCCCCTCCATCCACCTTCCATAATGAAATTTGAAACTCCTGGTATACGTTCCAAAACTAGACTAAATTCATAGTTGATATAAAAAAAATCACGAAAGTCGTACGAGAATAGTTAAAGCATCATGATTTATCAGTATTATCCCCTCCATTCACCCTTCCCATGATGAAATTTGAAACTCCTGACATAAGTTACAAAACTATAGGTAGGTACCTATCGAATTCGTTATGGAACAAAATAAGAATAACGAAAATCTTTCAAGGTTTGTAGCTTGGGCAGTACTTGAAAGAATCAGTAATTGTACCCACCCCCACCACGACAGAAAATCCGAAAATCGCAAGGTTTGTTGCACAACTTGACTAAAATTGGAATCGAACAAAGGAAGAATCTTGAAAAGCGGTTGAGAATTGTAGCCTATTTCATGATGGAATTAGGGGAATAGAGAGACTAATACCGGATAAAACTTCTTTTTTTTTTTTTGACATGTTTGTCGACGCCGCACAAGTTACAATTTCGTGATTCTTATGATGCTCTTTTCTGATTTTCGTCTAGTTGTGCAACAAACCTTAGGAATTTCGGATTTCCTGAATGGCGATTTCGCTAATTACCGATTGTTTCAAGTGCTGCCCAAGCTACGAATCTCGACCGATTTTCGAGATTCTTATGTTGTTCCACTAAGAATTCCATCTAGTTTTGGAACGTATATCAGGAGTTTCAAATTTCATTATGGAAGGGGGTGAATGAAGGGAGAAATTGTAATAAATCGTGATGTTTTAACTATTCTCGTCAAATTTGTATTTTTTTTTTTTTTTTCAAATTATGAATTTGGTTTAGTTTTGGAAAATTTGTCAGGTGTTTCAAATTTCATGATGGAAATTTACTATCGGTGGAGGGGATAAGGGGTGGGTAAGAATAACTCTGGAAAAAATCACGAATTGATGCCCTTTCGTAACCCTACTTCCAAGGAGGGATCGAATAGTTGTCAACCGGGTGGACACTGGCCATACCCGGCTTACTCACAGACATCTGCTTGGTGCAGAAGCTCGAGATGTTGTGTGTGGGAGGTGTGGGGGTGATCTGTCCATTCGCCACTTTCTTGAGGACTGCCCAGCTCTTGTGGACCTCAGAGTCCAGCATCAGCCCCCTCAGTGGGTTGACGTTTTATCCAGACCAGACAAGGCCTGTTGTTGTACCTGAGAGCCGCTGAGCTCTACTACGAACTGTGACATCTGATCTGTGATATATTTATATACATCTAGTCGTAGTTTTATTTTACTTTGCTGATTGTATATAGTAGCATGTTTATAGTTATTAGCCTATTTTACATCTAGTCTTAGTTTTACTACTTTATTTTTGGGTTTATTTTATCCACTTTGGGGGCTAGACAGTGGTCATCACTGTACCCCTCATTTTTTTCCCCCCTCCGAGTTGCCAGTGGAGTCCATGATGGCGCTCCTATTTAGTCAAGGATGGCAACATGGCTCCCCTTAGAATTAAGCCACTTCCAGTGTCCCTTTGGACACCTTGTTCAATGCCGCTAATGACCCTTCTGGTTGAGGTGCGGCTTAAACCTATAAAAAAAATAAAAAAATCACGAATTGAATACCTTCAATACTATTACATAGCAAGAATGGGCTATGATCGGCTGAGGTACCTCTTAATATAATTGTTTTCCTAATCCACCTAAGGTGCTCACATTTAAGATGGTGCTCTGTTGTGGCACCTAAATAACAATCACGAGGAATGGAGGCGGAGAGGTCAGCTGAGGGACCTCAGAGGCTACCCTAGTCGGCCTACAGTGCTGAAATTTGAAATAGAACGCCATTGAAATGTATTGTGACTATAGAGGGTTTAAAGTACAATAAACAAACGTAGTTTCAAATCATTACACAGTTCATGCAACCCTTATTCATTGTGGGAAAATGATCATTAAGAGTTTCTATTATTACCATTTACTAAAAAGCCTAAAATTGTAGGGTCCTGGCGCTGTGTGGGGCCAAACCCTTTTGATAGGAGCAATGCCTCGAGTTTATATTACCTATGTAGGTACTGTATAAAGGGTTTAATAGTGATAAACTGTTGATCTGTGCATAAGGGCTTTCTAATACCGAAATAATAAATTTTTGTGATATAATTTGCAGCGTTTGGGATTCTACGTATCTTGAAACGTACCTACAGCAACAAATCGATCGATTACAAAGGTTCATTATTGAAAATAATAAACCAATGTTCCACCGTTTCCCCTAATTCAACGCTTTTTCAATCGAATTCAACATTTTCATAATCAAACTTCAACTTTTCCTCAATAAAATTCAACTTTTTACCAATCAAGCCAATGCACAGAAATTGAGATCTTTTTTGCAAGAATATTTTCTAGATATAACGTTGTTTTACTAACAAATTGTATGACCTATTAAAATTTTAGTTTTTTCGGCACATTTCAATTTTATTCAACTCCATTTTTTAGCTCAATTTTCTAAATACATTTTTGAATGATCTAGTTCATACCCGTAGTTGATTAACTTTTTCTGGGTTATATTCTAAAAAGATGTATGAATTTACCAATTTCTAGCCGTTTTTGTCATTTTTAGTTATTTGTTATAAATTTTTTTAAATAAATAAAACTGAAGTTTCGAGGAAGCCGTGTGTTGTGCTATACCTAAATTCGTAACAGTGTTCCCAATTTAGGATGATACCTACCTACTAAAGTTTTGGGGTTTCTAATGTAGCCCATCCCCATGCCAGGAACTCGTTGATAATTTTGGGGAAAATCACATCGAAATCGGTCCAGTCATTATGAAGTTTATAGGTACCGCACTCACACAAACGTTTATTTTTATATAATATTATAGATGAGTTATTATTTTTTATATCTAAATAGGTATAACAAATTCTCAGTCCCTCAACCCTTCAGTTTTAGAAAAATTTATTTTTCTGGTGAAATATG